>JARHVA010000838.1:977500-1162500 GCA_037957365.1 Torreya grandis | reverse complement strand
ATGGAGAATATCCAAAAAAATATAAATTTACTGAAAAACATGTGAAGGTGATCCTCTGAGATAAAAGCTCCATATCAAGAGACCAAATTCATCCATCACTCCAAAAATCACATAATATATGGACCCTTAAATTTTGATTGACAACACTACTCAATAATATTTGGTTAAATACCTAGGTTCAATCACTTTTCCTATCATTTATCTTCCCATTGAGTCACTTGCATCTTCATTCCTTCAATTTTATCCTCCACTTCCACCATACTTATTCCTCAATTTGTCTCTACCTATAATTTTCTCTATGAAACAAGTTATTTCTCGCCCATGATTAGTTGAACATGGATCCATTTTGGTATCACCCTTTTGATAATTATCACCATTGATTTCATTGGTTTGTAAAAATGATAAATTGGCTAGATCATAGAGAGACATGTCTTATTCATGGGTACAACAAATCATGATCAATAAAAATACTTCATTCACACTAAATAATATTTATTTTGATGCTATCACCAACAAATTACAAGTTCACCCAAATAAAAAACATTACAAGACTACTTTGAGGTTGTTTATTGATCCTTTAAGTACATAATCTATGGAAATAACAAAACCTTTTGTGGAGAATAACCAGAATGAAATGACTTTGGCTAATTACAACATTGACAAAATCAATTTGGGTGAATCAACTCGTGAAGGTATTATTCATAATTTCAAAGTGACTACAACTAAGCTAAATTATATGATAGAAGGGGGAATATAGACTCAATAACATTTAAAATAAAAGGTATCTGTGTTTTCAGCATACATCAAATAAATATTAAATAATTGTGAAGCTTGTTAGAGTGTGATTTATACACCTATCAATTTATTTTACAGTAAGAATTCCAAGTTATGAATTTTTCATTGATAAAGACATGATTTCCAAAATTAGTAAATATAAAAATCATGTTAAAATTATAATATGAGGTCAAAGATTTGATTATTGAAGTCTTTAAGCTCCTCAATGAGAATCAAAAAAATTATGATCTCATCAATTCTAGTTAGGAAAAGTTGAAAAATAACAAGTAGATAAATAAAGAGAGAATGAAATATGGAATAAATTGATCAAAAATTTGAGGGGAATGGCTTTAATGAATTTTAAAATTCTTTGGTTTCAAAAGGTATCCCTGACAAGGCAAAAAATAATTATTCATGCATGTGGACTCAATGTGTAAGATGGAAGATTCATGATTTGGATGAATCTTTGGAAGACTTGAAACAATGTTGGAAGTTTTGTGATGAATTAAAATCTTAAGTATAAGCCAAAATTTTGTCTATTAATTGTGACCTATCAAATAAGGATGATTCAAAAGTTTGAACAACTACAAAATTAAAAGAGTAATTTTAGGAGTTGATCAAAAAGGAAATTTTTGGAGCAGAAAAATTCAATAAAGGAGGAATAAGTAATTTGAGTAGTATTCATAATGCAATTGAAAACCTCACACTAAACTTCCAAAAACTTTCAAATAATATTAAATAGGCTACCAATGTATTTTATGAATGGCTTGTATGATTGAATCATATAATTATTCATACAAGAGAAGGGATTATCCACGCAGTTCAGAGGTTGAAAATATATAGGATCAATTCATCTCAACAAAGGGAATTATAGATTGTTTTCATGTCTAAACAAGGTCATACATAGCAAAAGGAATTATCTTCTTATCATAACCATGAAAATTCACTTTTTATCTTTCCAAGTTTCTATTTCTTCATTGCACTTTTTGTATAACATAAAAAGGTTATGTTTTACCTTTTTAAAGTCATAAGTGATAAACTTAATTATAAAATGGAAAATTTTTACTAAAACTTGTTGGTTAAGAGGGTGTTTACAACTATTAAAAATTATAAATAGGATTTTAGATCCCATTCAAAGGGGGTTTTGGTGGTTGAACATTTTATACCAAAGATAAAGAGTAGAGTTTGTATTTTCGTCTAATGGAAGAATCAATACAAGGAAAAATTTGAAAACTTTTTGCCCAAAATCTCCCTGAATGGATAATGTATGTGTGTACATTAATATTTTTTAATTTTCTTCTCTTGAATATTTCTAAGTTTCATTTTTAGATAGTCAATGTACATGTTATTTTCAATATATAATTTCTCTTGAATCTATATTAAGATTTTTTGTAATTGTGAACTCTCAGTGGGCTAATGATAGGATTTATATTAATTATTTTGATTAAATACAAGGTCATTATCTATTTATTTATTTTATTAGAATTATTAAATATCTTTGGTGCATGTAATTTATTCCTATGAGTATAATATATCTTTCTTTTCCCATTTATATGATAAATATTTCCTTACTAAAATCCTTCTTTGTGGATCATTCTAGTGATTTTCTATATTTGGCTACCTAGAACAATCTTTTTATCCCCAATTTCCTCACATACTTTCCTTTCCTCCACTATCTCCTTTTTACATTTCCTTTCAACTACTCTTTTGTAATTTTTAGTTAAAAGTAGAACCCCATGGAAAGCATCATTTTTTTTAACTACTTTCCTTTGCCACAATTATTTTGGTTTTCAATAAAGGTAGTCTGCTTGTTAATAAGAGACAAACTTTGTCTTCATACTATTGATGTAAAACTACATATGTCCACTTGAAAAATTTTCATGCTAACATTTTTTAATGCCCACCATAGGACATATTTTCTTAACACTCGTGCAGCCCATATTTTAATATATTATTCCATATGAATTTTACATCAACTCAAGTTCCACTATATGAACCTAAACTATATTTGAAGCGATCTACTCAATTACACATCATTTCAAATATCAAGCAATTAGCCTAGGACTCAGATAAAGTATTTCTATCTTATTTTCAAATCATTTTAGTGAATTTTAATCAAGAGTTAGATTATGAAGAAAGAGGATAAATAATAGTTACATGTAGGGAAGCCTAAATAGAATAACAAATAACTCAAAATCAATAGGTTTTGTTCATGACCATTTCAGTTATCAAAAATTCTAATCATCAACCTCATTTGAATTGGATAAAAACTGTAGAAGAAGACATTACCTCAATTTTTGACAAATATTTTGGGATAACAAGACATGTTTCACTCAATTTAATACTATCACTATAGTGATAAACAAAGAGGAAGATTATGCTAAAATTGCCTAAATAAATGTTGAAATTTATTCAAGAAGACAAGCACAAAGAGTGGTTCATATAGTTTCTCAAAGAATTTTAGTAGTAAAAATTCCTTATAATGACCATTAAATTCATCAAATCACCAATTCTTCAACTAAATACTACTTGTTTAAGTTAGACATAAGAAGATATTTCGTCATATTTGAAAGGATTTTTTAAGATAATAGAACTAGTTTAACACATTTTCATAGAGCCATTTAAGTGTTATAAGAAGAATAAGATCATTTTATTTTGACATAAAGAAAAAATGTAATAGATACACATAGATTTTGATAAATAATACCAACTTAGAATATTCTTTAATTTCAACTAACTCCAAATTAATAATTAAAACTACCAAAAAAATGCTTTACTAGAGCTAGTAAATTAAAAGGTTAAATTAACCCTTTTAATCAATTGAAAGAAGTTTATAATTTTAAATTGGTTATATTGAGGTCAATATACCCCCATTTATAAAAAATAAGGACCCTTGTGTGTTTATTTTAACCTTAATCCTAAAATCTTGATAATATACACTTTATTAGAATTTGAAGATCATCCACACCTAATGAAATGGACCCATTTTTTCGTGGTTTTGTTTTAACCTTGCTTGATGTTTCTAATATTTGATCCTCATGTCTTAATTTTTAGGTTTCATGGAGTTTATTATAGATAATAATTTTAATTTATAGATTAACCATATTCATACTTTTACTCCTCTTGAATTTATGACATCTCATAGTTGGATTCATGCGATGAAACCCTCCTTTGAAAAACCCTAGCTTAGACCTTTCATTCAAATTCAATTTTGGTAAGAACAAATTTGGTTAGAACATTTTAGATCAACTTTGGACTTAAGCCTAATTTTTATTCTAAGGATTGGTCATGTTTTTCAACACAACAAAACCTTAGCCTATAAACCATGCTTGGTCCCCTTTTATTTTCCCCCTTCCTTTCCCTATGATTTGTTTTAATGTGGTCTCATGATTATGTTTTTAATATCTTTTATTTAAACATTTTCCCATTTTTCATATGCTTAGCATAAAGTCTTAACCTTAAGGCCCTATTTTTATTTATCAACATGGATGAGACATTAGTTTGAAAACATTATCATAAGTTCCTATATTAACCTGCATCCTAACTTAAGCAACCACTTATTTGTAGGATCAACAACTCTCAATTCATCATGAAGAAATATCTGATGGAACGTAAGAGGCCTAATGAACTTAAAAGCCTTCATCTATCAACTAATGATGTGCATCTGCTTAGATCACAATCAATGGTCCATGGTTACTCACACAAAGATAATTGGATGGAGTGAATGTAGTGCTAAAAATTCAAAAGCTTATAAACCCCACAGAGCTACCACATGGCACTCCCACATTAAATATTGATAATAAAGGGTCCCATGCATTAAAAAGAAGACCTAACCTACGTTTGTATACTAAGGAACTAATTTCATGTATATACTTAGATCTTAATTAACCATCCATGTTTAAGTGGGATCGAATATTAGATGACGCATATCAAATCCAAGATCTATAGACTAAATGTATTTCATGAGCTTAAAATTGATGTTCTCATGACCATAATTTGACATATAGGAGGCCATCAGTGACATCCACAAGGCCATAAAATTTAATCTCATTAAACCCAATGATTCATGAACTTAACTTTCATGTTTTCATGACAATCATTTGATGCCTGTGAGGCCATCATTAACATCTATGAAGCTATCAAATTTAAGCTCATGAAATATATTTCTTAGTCACATGAATATATTTTGAAAACATGGCTAAAGTTAGATTTTCATATTGCAAATCAATGGGACCCTTTACAAGATGTTCAAACACTTAGGATCTTTGAACTTCAAATGATAAAATGATCTCATGATCTAAATACTTACAGACATATCTTTAATCTAAGTCAATCTATTAAGGTTCTAATTGTGTTTATTTTATACACCTTAGGATAGAGACTTATATTAAATCTTATTTAAAATGTCCCCATGACATAAAAATTATCTTAAAATTCTTTTAACCTAGGGTTTCATCATGTTTATTAATATGATAAAACCTTAGGTTAAAACCTACTAGTTGGACCACTTGTTATTTGGGCCCCCTTTAGGTGCATTCTAAAACTTAGCTTAAATATTTTAACATAAAGTTTACATCATGTTTATCAACACAAAATAAACCTTAGCCTAAAATTTTTAGCCTAGGTACCTTTTATATGTGTGTTATAAAAACTTAGAATAAATATACGAACTTAAAGTATATGTTGTGTTTATTAACATGAATAAATATTAGCCTAAAGCATTTAGCCTAAGTACCTTCCTATGTCTTGATTCTAATTAAATTTCTTTTTCTTTTTAAGATCAACTACTATTGCTTTATCTTTAAGGATGATCAGATGAAGAGAAAAGATCCAATGAATCTAAAGCATTTGATCCATTGGACCAATGGCATGCATCTGCCCAGATAGAGATCAATAGTCCATGATTTAGTAGGTTTGGTTGATCAGATGGAGTGAAATAAAAAAAATCAGAAATACCTCGAGTGATTTCAAGATTGACACGTGATAATAATGCCTTAATTACACATAATATAGAGCTCAAGAGGCCTGTGAAGGCACCAAGTGGTATAATTGTAGGGCCTGACCTAAAGTTTCCAATGACTCAATCCTCATGATCATGATCAATATTCCACATTGATCCATAAAAAAGATCTTATCGAATGAAGGAAAATACTCTTTTAAAAATATAATGACTACTCCCTTAATTAATTTATGAAAAATTATATTAAAGTTTCTAAATGGATGCCATATGATAACCACACAAGCACAAAATGATAAAATTAAAGATTTTGGGTGCTTAGAAAGGTAAAGGTATAAAATCATGGGTCTTAATAAAATATAAGACATTAATTCCATCACTTTAAAATATTTATAAAATCCCTAACATCCATAATATCCCTAATTCAAACTTGGATTAATCATAATCAAACCAAGAAGAGTTTAATTACAATTTGAGAAAGAACAAGTTGACCTGGAGATTACGTGTAGTACACTGGTGAACAATTGTCAAATATCATAGCCATGGTATTTCATAGACAAAAAAAGTGGGATGAGATAGAGTTATACTTGACCTAAAATAATGAGGGAATATTTTTCAAGGATATATACATAGATACTACAACCTTAAACATCAAGAATAGGAACTGGTCAGACCTCTTTTGGACCATTGAAGAGATGTAAGCTCTTACAAGGGGAGAATAGAAGAATGTAACCATCCTAAACAGATATAATGACATGGTATTTGTCTAGATGACTATCCTCCACTATAGTGCTACCAAGCCTAAAGTATTATACTATGTTAATGTCCTTACTTCTCTTTTAAAGGATTATAAAATTGATCAAGATTAGATAGTTCATGACCATAGCTTTATGAAAATAACATATATTTCCCCCCTTAATTTTGAAATATAATATAAGATGTGTACACCCCAAATAGACTTTCCAACCATTAAGGAGTGGATTGTAAATCATAACATAAACACAATCATTGCCCCATGGTTGCTCATTGAAACCCAAGTAATCAAGGACCCCGTAGGGAAAATCCCAATTATCCAATTCAAGAAGGGGATTAAGATAATTATGAACTTATTGAATAGGTTATCTGGAACCCCATCCACCATACATAATGATAAATTTTGGACACCCTTTGTTTACTTAATGGTAGAGAAGGGACTCACTCCCCCATTAGGTGAGATGATTAATATCCATTTGAAATCATAATTCATAACCATCAAAAGGAAAAACAAAAACCAATTATACATGATGTCTTATCTACTTGAAGCCCTCTTGGCCACTACCAAGTTCCCAAACATTAATAATTGGTCACTTGATGGGAGACCTAATGTCTCCCATCATTATTCCAAGATTCAAATATTCAAATACAAACACAACATATAGCTCATTTGTGATTGTGTTTATCTAGCTATAGTGAAATCCATCATAGGAATCCCAATGAGTAGGGTTATTCCCCTAGTTAATAAATATGTGAAATTAATATGATATTTTTTTTCTACCTAGATTTCATGATTATAAGGATAGAAGGGACTTTGACACAACCCTATAGGTTACCCATCTATGCGCCCACCAAAATAGTAGAATAAGAAGTTGTGTACCAACCTTTTCATGGTATAGATGGATTTTCAAGGAGAAAATAAAGGGATTCCTCCATCCCTTTCCTTTGACAATCAATAAAAATATGTTGTAAAATGAAGAACATGTGAATGTTTTTATCAGCCATAGGGACTCATTCAACCTATAGAAAGATGAATTGAGGAAATGTGACCCTAATGAGAGGGTCACAAAACATCTAAAATCCAAGACCATAATCAAGGCCTATGAACATCAATCTGATGTCCATGACCCACTATACATCAAGGCCTTTAGTTTCCTAGAGGTATTAGCCAGTTTGAAGAGAAATAACATTAAGTTAGAGCTTAGGTTGGCTAGTGAAAATGATAAGCCACCAAGTGAGACATGAAAAATAGGGACCCTATAATATCACTTGTTTCTTGGGCCATCCTCTAGTCTGCCTCTAAAATATCCAAAATTGGGAACACAATAGCCTCAAGCACAAGTTACACAATAAAATGGAGAGGAAAAATTAGAATAGAGACCTAGTAAAGGAGGATCATTTTCAACACCACCTAAAAGACCAGAGTCTCCAATAAAAATCCCAAATATGATCACATTAGAACCTAGTGAGATAGTACAATATAACCTTAAGTTTCTTGCTAAATCATATGGGTCAGATGAAGATAAAAAACAAATTAAAGATATTCATATGTAAGTAGAGGAAGCATGACTGGATAGAGGAAAATAAGTTGCTTTGGACCTAGTTCCAGTAACATCCCTACACAAAAGGAAAGTTGAGTTGGCATTGGTCCCAATTGGAAAAAAGAAGCCAAAGTTAACCTTCACCCATACCATGAGTGATGTCAAATTGTTCAATGATGAATACCCCATTCATGGGCTAATTATCCTTGAATAGTTAATTTATAGGAAGATGCATAATATTACCACTTTATATCACTCATGGGCCATGACCCAAATAGACCACATTTATTTTCATGATAAGATCAAGCCATGGATATTGTATTTGATGAAGGAAGAGGAAGAAATAAGAATAATTGCCACAACAAGATCAAGTGGCACTAAAATGGACACTCTAGGAGCCTCAAGAAGCACACAAGTGGAGAATTATAAGTCTCCTAAAGTCATAAAATCATCAACTAGGGTGAAGTTCAATCTAGAAATAATAGGATTCAAGAGGGTGATAACCAAAAAACCCATGATTAGGAGTGATGATTTCACATTTTAGAAGGTTGAACCATTTATTGGTTTAACTCCCATTGGAAGTCAAAAGCCTAGTGAGCATCTTATTCATTAGGAAGACATAGAATGACTAGTTGATGCTCACTCAACTCAGATCAAAGCATGTATAAGAGGCATGAAGTAGAAGATATAGAACTTGGAGAAATACAAAGAGAATCTAGAGACATAAGATGTCTTATTAGTCTCAAAGGAAAAAATAAAGATGTTTGAGGTATCTTTTTATGACATTATTAAATCATTGAAGTCAATGAAGATGAGGCAAGATGAATTAGCCTAGTAAAATGAAATAGCTAATGATTTACTAACCCCGTGGAAAAGCTCAGAAGATAAAATAATGGAGCTTATCAACATAGTAATTAAGGTTAGGATTCTTGGCTTCAAGACCATTAGCCTAGCCCACTTGAAAATAATATTGGGAATAGTTGTTGGTAAAATACAAAGTTTGAGTACTTGGTCAAAGACTTGAGAGACTCCTAAGAGATGATAGATAAAATAAAACAACTCCATTGCACCATGTTGGCTAACCCTAAAAAATATAACTCCCTAGGGATCATTGATGATGATGAGTAAAAGCACATAACCACTTTGGTAATTAAAGAAATGAGGAACAAGGGTCAAGGCTAATCTAGAAGTGTTAACAGCCAAGTCATGGCATGATGCTCAGTACTAAAGAAAAGATTACTAAATCTAGGAGCATCAAGGAGGCCATGGAAAAGAATGACATGAATTTAAATAACTTGGCTAATTGAGAAGATGATTGTCTCTTTAAACCAACTATTGATTTGGATCTAGTTAGAAAACAACATCGAAGGGCCATGGATATTCTTCAAGATTAGAAAGGGAGCCCTTTAGCCTAGGGCCCATTAGATAATTAATAATATTTCATTCTATGTAAAGCATTTTAATATTTTAACATAAAATATTATTTTATAAAGGCATATGCTATATTTTTACCATAATTACCTATAGCACAATGTCTTTTGGAAAGAGAAATGTATCATAGAACTATGAATAAGGATAGATGTCCTTATCTTTGAACATGTGTAATCTTATGATTGATTAGTATACTAACTGAGACTCCTATAAGAGGTAGTGTTACCATTTTTTAAGGAGAGGGAGTTTTTAACTAAAGCTTATATACTTTTGAGAAATTAGTATAAGGAATAATGAAAATTTTGTCTAAATTTGTCTATATTAATTGTTACATGGCTTCTCTCTCAATTTATTATTCTAAGTCTTGAATTTGAATGGTATTTATGAATTTTGAATGTGCATCTTTGATACATGGTTGTTAATTTGTGATGATGGCAGATTATTTGAATTTTCTTAGACTTTGATTCATTTTATTTGCTCTACATTAGGATGCACAAATGTTATTTAAATATAGTTGTAAACCTTTAAAGCAAAGCTAGTTCATACTTGTACTTTTCCATGTTATCTTTGGATATTTTCCTGGTATATGGTGTGATTTGAGAATTTGTTACATGACATTATATATTGGTTAAATGCATGTTAAATTGAAATTAAAACTTTTTCATGGTGTTTAAGGAAAATATATGCAATCACATACTTTCTTTCTACCCTACCCTTCTTTTTGATTATTTTTCATCAAATCAATCTAGTTTAGATCTCATTGTAAATATTCACTCGGGTTAATATTTAGTTTAGAGTTTGATCATAAATTAATTGATAATAGCATAAGATATATTGAATTTCACTTAGATTAATGACCATGGTGGCTCCCAACCACTAATCAATATAAATTTATGAAATAATTTAATTTGCTTTGTCTCTATTTCACCATAGGTAACTAGATTACCAAAACATACTACTCATACTCTGAATTCCTAGAATTTTAAAATTAGAAGTGTTATTTAAACACTAAGAGAACCTATGATAAACATATAAGCATCAATAGAATGAGATCTGCTAGTGCTAGAATGAGGGCATCTTGGTGAATTTGTTAAATATTTTGCATAAGTCTTTTCTCAAAAGCATAAATATCCTTGATCTTTGTGGTATTTGTCCCATATTTGTTCTTCTTTTAGACAAAGATAAAAGATATTTGAGGTTATATTCTTAATTCTAGTGAAGATAGATTAAGATCTGAGAATCCATAATATTTAGGGTTAGAATACCTTATTTTAATCAAAGATTGGTAGACATTTTATAGATCTAAGTTTATTTGAGATTATAATTGTAATGATATACCATACTTACGAATAGGAGCCGTATTTTATCTAACATAGTTTAAATTGTATGCCCTTTTTTATTTAATACATATATCTTTAAAAAATTAGCTTAATGTGAAAATATGATTCCTTTTCTTTATAAAGGTTAGTTTAATACATATTATCTCAAATAATATCCAAATTTCTCAAGATGAAACTACCAATAATCTAGACAAGAACACATTCAAAAATAAGAGAACCTCTATTGGAACTAGACATCCATAAGACATCTAAGTGAAACAAAGCTAGACACAGGCATTCAAAGTCTTTGCCAACTTTACCACTCAAAGGTACTCCTACATTCAACCTTAATTAAGGTATGGCTTGGTTAGGAATCTCTCCTATCAATGTACAAGGTTTAATTCATGACCTCCCTTGTAAGCTGGAAAATTATTTGCCAATTTTTAGTCCTATTGGTATTATAACTATAGAAGAACATGTTAAATAATTTAAGGCTACATTGAGATTGTTAAATGTAACTCATGAGGATGTAAGATGTAGGTTTATCCCTTCTAAATTTGTAAATGTTGCATATGAGTGGTTCTTAAACCTACCTGATGATTGCATCACCACTTAGGATGAGTTTAACAACATCTTCATTGACCAATTTGGCAAAATAATCAGCCCCTATGTCTTATCCCAACAATTTAACACCCTAAAAAGGGATACAAATGAACCTATAAGATATTTTAATGCCATGTTCCAAAACATGTACAATAAAACCATTGACCCTTTTAAACCTGATCAAGCATTGGCCATAGAAATATACTAAGATGCTCTTGATCCCATGACTTTAATATTCATCAAGAGGGTCGTAGGTATAGTGAACACACTAGCTTTAGCTTATGCTAGGGTTGTGATTATTAATGAACAAATTCAATCTTAAGGACATATGGCCTACTCTATCTAGAATGTCAACCCACATATGCCTACTTTGAATGTCTTTCCTAGTAATAACCAAAATGTGCCTAGTCTCAACTAACTCCCAAATCTAAACCAATTACCTCTAAGACATGTTGATCCTAACCATAATTTGTAGTTCTTAAATCACCTAGATAATAATAGATTTGATGCAACTGATCAAATGGACTTAGTACCAGCCATTAGTACCAATAATAACCAAGTTTATAATTTAGAAACCCCCAAAAGTGAGAATGAGTTTATTCTAAAAATGGTCCAAAAATTGAGCACTACTTCCTTTAGCTACAAAAACAAGTTGTGAATATTGGGGAAAATTATGGTAGAAACCTGTCTTTTCAAAGGTTCAAAAGACCCAATAATAGATTTAATAATTATATTTTCCACAATAATAAAAATAGTGAACCATATTCTAAAAATAAGACTATGGATATTAATCTTATTGATATTACTTTTCCTAATTATTATAAATTCCATTGTATTGATAAGCATAGTGAGAATAATTAAATTGAATTATGTAAAGATTTTGAATCATTTCAAGAAGATTTGGACACTTTTGAGGTAGTTCCTAACAAATATAGTGGTGTAGGTACTTCAAAATCCAAGATTATTGACCAGTACATCATGGTGGAAACATTTGATTTCCCCTTACAAAAAAACAATGAACTTGATGATGTTCCAGAAGAAGTTTAAGCCTTGAAGTAATTCTTCAAGAAGACATAACCTCTAAGGAATAGAGAATAGAGGTATTATTTAACTACTTATACTCTTATAAATAACTTTGGTATTACTCCAAATACCACTTCAGATAATAATCTAGAGCCTCCAAAGGGAAGTAATCATAATCCTAGTGATGATGATTCAAATTCTTCTAATAGGGCTGGTTATAACATTTTAGAGGACATGAAGAAAATTAAAGCTAATATTACATTGCATGAATTGACATAAATTATAGAACAAAGAGATCTATTGCTAGAATCCTTGTCTAATAAATCTAGAAAGATGTCCAAGATTGAGAATGCCAACATAGATATGTATAAGTCCAAAATAGAGTCCCCACCCTTCTTACTTATAGTTAAAATGTTTCTTAATAACTTGCATAACTATTTATTATATTTTGGTGCCTCTATACATATTATGACTGCAAGTGTTTGTAAGTAACTTGGTTTGACTCCAATTAATTTTGATAGGGTTGTCACCCAATTAGATAAGTCTAGGGTCAAGGTGATTAGAGAATTTTAAATGTCCACATGTAATTACATTTTGAGCTAAGGGCCCAATAATTTATAGAAATCTAAGTAGTAAACATCATTGATGCATATGGAATACTTTTAAGTAGAGAATGGACATAGGATTTAAATGGATATAATTCCATAGAATGTTCACACCTATGGCTATCTTGGAAGGGAGTTCCCAACTAGATCAGAGTTGAAAGGGAGCCAAGGATGAAGCACATGAGTACTAAGTATAATTTTATCAGTGAAAGGGTCAACATAATTGATTATGATTTAGGATTTTTAACCCTAAAAACTACCAAGGTGTGTGATCCTAAACTTTATAATGTTGTGCATGGGTTATAGAAGTTATATTTCAATGCGGCTAGGTGTAAAGCTGGATCTAGAATAGGGATTATTCTAATTGACCCTATTGGTAATAAATATCATGCTTCTTATAGGATCCATTTTCCTTGTACCAATAACCTTGCAGAATATGAAGATTTCATCTTCAGTCTATAATTTGCCATAAAAATAAGGTCAAAATAATACTAGTTTATGGTGATTTAGAACTAGCAGTAAATCAAGTAATGATTTAGTATCAGTGCAAACTATCATACCTAAAGAGGTATAAAATTAGAGTTTATTATCTAGTGGAATCTTATGATGCTTTTAATATTGTTTTTGTTGCTAGGGAGGAAAATAAAGATGTTGATGAGCTTGCCTCTACTATAGCTAATCTCATGCCTAACCAAGATTCAACAAACTTTAGTATTGAGATGATACCTTATCCTTTTGTCCTAAACAATTTGAACCATCTACAAGTCCCTAGTGATGACCGTTAAATCTTGAACTTCATTACTAGTTTAGGGGAATTCAAGGGTTAGATCATTGATAAGGTTGATGAAAATGCATTTAGAGAAGGTAAGTTTGATGGCAAAGTCATTTAGTTGAATGAAAAAGAGATCCCTAAAGGGATGATTGCCTTAGAAAGGTTGTTTGATCAAGATAATCTAGTTGAATCTTATAAGATTCCTGAAGTAAGTTTAACAAACTACAATGTTGTTGATTTTGGACCCCAAGATCAACCTCAATTGGTTAACATTGGAAAAACTTGCACTAATATTAAGAATAAGAAAGCCAAAGAGATGTTGACAAAATACAAATATGTCATAGCCTAGTCTTATGATGACTTGAAGATATTTGACCCAAGAGTCATCACCCATACTACACCTCTCAAGGAAAATTTCAAACCCTTCAAGAAGAAAAAAAGGCCTATAAATCCTATCTTAGAACCCATGATCTTCGAAGAGGTCAAGAGATTGTTAAATGCTAGAATTGTATTTCCCATTAGGCACTCTACTTGGGTGTCCAATTTGGTGCTAGGTAGGATAGAGAATGGTGAAATTAGACTATGTGTTAACTCTATAAATGTAAATAGAGCATCTAAAAAGGATAATTATCCTCTTCCCTCTATTGATTAGGTAAAAGAAATTATTTTAGGTTTAGTGGTGATGCCATTTATTGATGGAATTTTAGGGTATAATCAGGTGTTGGTAGACAAAGATGAAAAAATGAGGACAACATTGACAGCTAAGTGTGTCACCTTTTCATACAAGAGAATACATTTTGGACTGATAAACACAAGGGCTAGTTTTCAAATGGCCATGGACCATGCTTTCCAAGACCTGATTGGTAAGTTTATCATAATTTACGTCGATGATCTAATTATTTTATATAAGAATAAGAAGGACCATTTCATGCATATAAAAATAGTATTTGAAAGGTGAAAAAGGTATGGGATCTCCCTTAACCCTAAGAAGAACATTTTTTGTGTTACTTAAGGTAAATTGTTAGGCCATGTTATCACTAAAGATGGAATTTCCATAGATCCTAAAAGAGTGGAAGCCATATCCAAAATAGAGCCTCCCAATAGTAAAAAAGAATTGAAATCATTTTTTTGGTAAAATAAATTTGTGAGAAAATTCATATTTGGTTTTGTAGATATTGTCAAGACATTAAATGATATGTTGAAGAAGGATGCTAAAGTATCATGGAATTAGGAATCTAAGAATGCCTTTGAGGACATCAAAAGTGCAATCAGTCAAGCTCTAGTCCTGATAAGTCCTAAATTTTTAAATCATTTTTACCTCTACTATTTTTACTCTAACCATACTATTACTACCTTTTTAACTCAGAAAATAAAAGGATCTAACCATCTAATTGCTTTAATGAGCACTAATTTGAAAAATATTGAGTTAAATTATCCTTTAATTTATAAACAAGATTTTTCATTAGTTAAATTTATAAATAAATTTAGGCACTACATTCTTAGGAACAAAGTGCATTCTATTTTACCATATCCATAAACTAAGCTAATGTTAAGCCAATGTGAACTTGGAGAATGAAGAGGTAAGTGGATGTCTATTCTTTAAGAATATAACATAGAGATGAAGACTATAAAACTAGTAAGATGTCAAGGTTTAATACAAATGATTGCCAATACCAGCCCTAATCTAAGTATTATACAAGTTGATCAATAAAGCTTCCAAGATAATGAATGGTATGGCTCTATTTTCACTTAATAATTAATGGTGATTGTATAATAATACTAATTAGGGAACAAAAGAGAGTTTTAAATCTCAAGACAACTCACTACCTCATTAAAAATGGAGTCTTATACTAAAATAACTTTGAAAGTGTATACCAGATATATGTTTCCAAGAAAGAAGCTACTAAGGTAATGAGAACTTTAGATGAGAAGTTGGGTAGTGGGAATCCTTTTGGGAGAACAACAACCCATAATATCCTTAGGTATAGATATTATTGGCCCACCATATTCAAATATGATCATAATCATGTAAGAGAATCTCATTCATGGAAAATATTCAACACTAAGGAGCTAAAAGTAGTGATGCCTTTATAACCAGTCATGATTGAAAAACTCTTTGCCTAGTGAGGGATATACTTTATAGGGGTAATCAGTCACAAATCATAAAAATGTCACAAGTATGTTCTAAAAGCCATGGATTATTGCACTAGATGGACTAAAGTAGTAGCCAATAAATAATGTAGAACAAAAGAAGTGATCAAATTTTAGAAGAAAACATATGCATCAAATTCAAGACTCCAGTCTTTTTAGTATGTGAAAATGTGTCAACATTCACATCCATAGATATGACATAATGGGAGTATGATAATAAAATTATTCTCAAGTTTTCATCTAACCATTATCCTTAAGGTAATGGAGTTTTTGAATCAATGAACAAGAACTTGATGAAAGCTATTAAGAAGTTTTATGCAAACAAACCCAGAACTTAACATAAGATTCTCAAGTATGCCCTTTGGGAAGATTAAAAAAGAATCAAACATGATTTTAAAGTATCTCCCTTTTTACTTGTATATGTCCAAGAACCTATATTCACCATTACACTCAAGCTACCAACCTACAAGTTTATGCAAGAGTATATGGAGGAAGATCAAGAATTTGAAAATTCAAGGCTATTGGACATTATTCAAATGGAAGATGCAAGATGAAAGGATTTTGTTAACTTTAGTAGACACCAAACTATATTAAAGAGGTGGTTTTCCATGAGATCAAAGATCAATGTGTTCATACAAGGAGACTTGGTTCTTCTTTGGGACAAAGCATCTGATCCCAAGGGTAAACATGACAAGTTCACACCTCTATGGATTCAACCCTATCAAATTGTAGATACACTTGGAGATAACACCTTTAGACTCAAATATATACAAGGAGTATATTTCAAACTACCCACTAATGGGTAGTATCTCAATCATTATTTATCTATTTCTCCCTTTGGGGTCTTCATAGAGTAAATATTTAAGATGATTAGAGTTATTATAGGTAGGCTAGCTAGTTTCCTTCAGGTCTTTCTTCTTATACCGTATTTGTACATAAGTGTGTATATATTTTTTTCTTCTCTTTTACTTATTAATTTTTTATTTTTTATTGTGTGTGTTTTTTCTTGTTACTTTGTTCTTTGCTTTTAATAAGTCATTTTAAATATCTCTCAACTCAAAACTCCTTAGTTTGCTTGAAACTCTAGAAGTTCAAAAAAGTTGGTATGAACCTTGTACATATGTTGAACATGGATTAGAGATATGTCTTGATGAAATGGATTAAATAAATTAGTAAAGACTAATGAATAGGTTAACCATTATATAACACCTTAAACATTATCTTGACTTGAACATGTTTTTAAGAAAAATTACACATGTAAAATGAAATATCAATCCATTAAGGTATAGTCATGATTGCTCTTAGCAAACATCCTTTCCTAGGATAAAGGTTTTAACCATAGGTAATTATCTGAAAATCATACACTTGATAAAATCCTTAAACATGGTTACTTGGTTCCCAACCTTTGTTGAAATCCTAAAAGGCCCAAAAATACAAAAAACAAGAACTTAATACAAAATCAAAAGCTTCTAAAAAAAAGGTGATTTTGGTAATATCCATTGAGGGTATGGAAACTTGGATGGTAGTAGAGGAAGGTTATGAGTGGATCTAAAGTAATATCTATTAGGTATATAGATACTTGGATGGAAAAAGAGCAATTCCCAAAACTTCTATGAACTAGAAAAAATGGTTTTTAGTGAATATCTAAACATGCTCCATGTTAGTGTTAATGATTAAAGGTATAAAACCTAGAAGTTGTCCCCTAAAACCCATGGAAAATAGTTAGTGTAATAAAATCGCACATATAACATGGCTCTATCTTGGTGTTTCATTGTAATTATACACGTGCAAGGTTTGTTTCAACCATGAACTGATCTTGATAATGGAATTAATCAAGTGGTTTTAATGACCTAGTTATTCATCTAAACTAGAGTCTCTAAGTTCTAATAGATTGTTATGTTTCACTAAAAATTTATCATTTTTTGAGGTCAAAATACCCCCATTTCTAAGAAATAGGGACCCTTGCACATTAATTTTAACCTTAATGTTGAAATCTTGATAATCTGCACTTTATTAAAATTTGAATATCATCCACATTTGATGAAATGGGCTCATTTTTTCATAGTTTTATTTTAACCTTATATAATGTTTCTAAAAATTTATCTTCATGTTTTATGTTTTATGTTTTATGTAGTTTCTTATAGATCATTCTTTGAATTTATTGATTAACGATATTCAAACTTTTACTAGTCTAGAATTTATGACAACTCACAGTTGGATTCATGTGATGAAACCCTCCTTAAGAAAACCCTATCTTATAAATTTGATTTGAATTAAATTTGGAAAGAAAAAATTTGGTGGGAACATTTTGGATCAACTTTGGACTTAAGCCTAATTTTTATGCTAAGGCTTGGTCATGTTTTTTAACAGAACCAAACCTTAGCCTAAAAAACATACTTGGTCCCCTTTCCTTTCATTATGTTTTTTTAATGTGGTCTAATGTTTATGTTTGTAGGATAATTAATTTCATCATTGTCCCATTTGTCATATGCATATCCTAAAGTCTTAACCCTAAGGCCCCATTTGTATTTATCAACATGGATCCACATCTTAACTTAAGCACATCCCTTTTTTGTAAGATCAATGGATCTTTCTTCATCATGAATAAAGATTTGATAGAGCATAAGAGGCCCAATGAACTTAAAAGCTTTGATATATCGACCAATGGTGTGTATTTTCTAGGATCATGATCAATGGTCCATAGTTACTCACATAGAAATGATCAAATGGAGCGAACATGGCACTAGAAATTCAAAATATCAAGAGCTCCACAAATATAACACATGGCACTCCTATATTAAAGCTTTATAACAAAGGGTCCCACATATTAAAATTAATACTTAATCTATGTTTTTATCCTAAGGAATCAATGGTGTGCATTATCCTGGATCTTAATCAACAATCCATGGTTAAACAAGACCAAAAATTGGATGAAACATATCGAATCCAATATTTGTGGACTGAAGGGACCTCATGAGCTTAAAATTAGCATTCTCATGATTATCATTTCATGTTTGTGAAACCATCAAATCTAAGTTAATCAAACCCAATGATTCATAAAGTTAAATTTGACATTCTTATAACCATCATTTGATACCCACAAGGCCATCATTGACATCTGTGAGGTTATCAAATTTGAGGTCATCAAATATATTATTTAGTCACATGAATATGATTTATAAACATGGCTAAAGTCTGTTACTCATATTGAAAATAAATGGGACTCATCTAAAGATGTTAAAATACTAGGATATTTGAACTTCAAAAGATAGAATGATCTAGTGATCTAAATAGTTGTAGACATATCTTTAATCTAAGTCAATTTCCTAAGGTTCCAATTGAATTTATTTTATAAAACTTCAGATAGAGACTTATATTAAATATTATTTGAAAACGTCCCTATGACACAAAACTTAGATTAAAATGATTTTAATTTAAGGTTTCATCATGTTTATTAATATGATAAAAACCTAGGTTAAAACCTAACAGTTAGACCACTTGTTATTTGGGCCCCCTTTAAGTGCATTATAAGACATAGTTTAAATATTTTAACCTAAAATTTACTTCATGTTTATAAACAAAAAATAAGCCTTAGCATAAAATATTTAGCATAGTTCCCTTTTATATGTGTGTTCTAAAAACTTAGAATAAGTATTTTAACCTAAAGTATATGTCATGTTTACTAATACATAATAAACCTTAGCCTAAGGAATTTAGCCTAAGCCCCTTCCTATGTGTTGATGCTTATTGAGTTATCACTCTATTAAATATCAATGGCTCTCACTTCATCATGGAGGATGATCATCTAGAGTGAAAACACCTAATGAATCTAAAGCATTTGATCCATCAAACTAATGTCATGCATCTATCCAAATAGAGATCATTGGTCCATTATTCAATAAGACCGATTGATCAAATTGAATGTAATAAATGGAGACTATTCAATAAGACCCTAAGTGCTTGTGAGATCAACATGTGGCAATAACATGTTCACTACAAAAAATACAGAGCCTAGAAGGTCCATAAAGGTGCCAAGTGGAATAACTGTGGGACCTAACATAAAGTAGCGAATAATTCTTAAGCCTCATGATCATGATTAATAGTTCATGTTGATCTATAAAAAATAATATGATGATGTGAAGGAAAATATGATTTTTAAAAAAAAATTACTAGTCCCTTAAGGCATTTATTAAAAATGCCTTGAAAGTTCCTAAATGGATGCCACATGGGTGGCACACAAGCAAAAAAAACAAAATTAAAGATTTTGTGTGATTAAAAAGGAAAAAGGTATAAAATCATTAGTCTCAATCAAATCTATGACATTAATGAGCCTAAGTCTTAGTTTCCATCACCATTAAAGCTTTAGAAAATCCATAACATCCATAAAAGCCCTAATTCAAACTCAGATTAATCATAATCAAACTAAGAAGAGTTTAGTTTAAATATAAGAAAGAATGAGTTGACCCAGAGATTACTTGCAGACGACTAGTGAATAAATATCAAATCTCATAGCCATGGTAGCTCATAGATAGTAACAAAAGGATGAGACAGATTTATACTTGACTTTAGATAATGAGGGAAGAGTTCTCAAGGATATGGATCTAGATACTATAGCCTTAAACACTGGGAATAGGAATTGGTTTGAACTATTTTTGACCATTGAAGAGATGCAAGCTCTTACAAGGGAAAAATAGAATAATTCAACCATCTTGTAGAGATATAATGACCTAGTCTCCATCCAAATGACTAACCTCTATTATTATACCACCAATATTGAGGTATTACACTACATCTATGTCATTAATCCTCTTTTCAAGGATTATAAAATTAAACAAGATTAGATAGTTCATGATCATAGCCTTAAAAAAATAGCATATATTTCTCCCTTTGCTTTTGAAAGCTACTATAAGCTATGTAAATCTCAAATAGACTTGCCAACTATTAAAGAGTGGACTGGAAAACATAACTTAAACGTAATCCTTGCCCTATGGCTACTCACTAGAACCCAAGTAATCTAGGATCCTACAAGGAAAATCCTAATTGTCCAATTCAGGGAAGGGAATAGGAATTATTACCTCATTAAATAGGTTATATAGAGCCCCCTCCACCACACATATTGATAAATTTTGGGTGATCTATGTTTAATTCATGGTAGAGAAGGGACTCAATCCCCAATTAGGTGAGATGATTAATGTCCATTTGAAATCACAATTCATAACCATCAAAAAGAAAACCAACAACCACTTTTACATGATGTCATATCTACTTGATGCCTTCTTGGCCACCACCAAGATCCTAGACATTAAGAATTCATCACCTGATGGGAGACCTAATGTCTCCCATATTATTCTAATCTTCACATATTTAAATATAGACACAATATATAGTTCATTTATGATTGTGTTTATCTAGCTCTAGTGGAAGCCATCACATGTATCTCCATGAGTAGGGTTATCCCCTTGGTTAAAAAATATGTGAAATTAATAGAGGATATCTAGTTCTACATAGATTACATGGTTATAATGATAAAAGGGACTTTGACACAACCCTGTAGTTTGCCCATATATGTGCCTACTAAACTATCAAAATAAGAAGTTGAATACCAACTTATTTGTGTTGTAGATGGATTTTGAAAAGAGAATATGAAGGGCCTCCTCCATCCATTTCCTTTGATAATCATCAATATTGTGTTACAAAATTAGGAACATGTGAATGTTATTACTAGACATAGGCACTCATTCAACTTACAAAAAGGTTAATTGAGGCTATGTGACCCTAATGAGAGGGTCACCAAACATCTAACCACCAAGACTATAAGAAAGGCTTATGAACATCAACCCAGTGTCCATGACCCACTATACATCAAGATATTTGGTTTCCTAAAGGTATTAGACAAGTTGAACAGACATAACATTAATCTAGAGCCTATGTTGGCTAGGGGAGATGACAATACACCATTTGAGATATGGCTAATGGGGCCCTTGTAATATCACTTTTTGTCTATGCCCCATATAAAATATATACAAGTTAGAATGTAATAGCCTCAAGCACAAATTCCATAAGAAGATGGAAAGGATAAATTAGAAGAGAGCCCTAGTTAAGGAAGATCATCTTTAGCACCACTCTGAAGACCAAAGTCTCCAATAATGTTATAGGATATGATTGCATTAGAACTTGGTAAGATATTAGAAGATGCCCTCAAGGTGCTCGCTCAACATATGGGTCAGATGAATAAGAAGAACAAATTGAGGAGAATCAGACTCAAGTAGAGGAAGTTGGATATGACATAGGGAAGGAAATTACTTTGAACCTAGTTCTAGTAGCACCCATACACAAAAGGAAAGTTGAGTTAACATTGGTCCTAGTTAGAAAAAAGAATCCCAAGTTAACCTTCACCCACCCCATGAGTGAGGTCAAATTGTTTAGTGATGAACATCCAATTCATGAGCCAATTATCCTTAAATGCTTCATTTATGGGAAGATGCAAAAGATTACAACTTTATCCCACTCATGGGCCATGACCCAAATAGTCCACATTTATGTATACAATGAGATCAATACGTGGATATTATATTTGTTGGAAGAAGAGGAAGAGAGATTTCCATAGTAGGATCAAGTGGCACTCAAATAGACACTCTAAGAGCCTCAAGAAACACATAGGTGAAGACTCCTGAGCCTCCTAAAGTCAAAAAATCATCAATTAGTGTGTAGTTCAATCTAGAAATAGTAAGACTGGAGAGGGTGACAACCAAGAAAACCATGATTGGGAATGAAGAGTTCACATTTTAGAAGGTTGAACCGTTTATTGATTTAAATCCCCTTAGAATTTAAAATACCAATAAGCATCCTATTCATGAAGAAGGCATAAATGGACTAGCTAACTCTCATTTAAAGTAGGTATAAGAGGGATGAAGCAAAAGATATATAACTTAGAGAAAGCAAAATAAAATCTAGAGACACTAGCTATCTTGTCAGTCTTAAAATCAATAATGAAGATGTTTGAGGCATCTTTATATGACATTTTTGACTCCTTGGAGTCAATCAAGTTGAGTCAAGATGCATTGGCCTAGTAAAATTAAATATCCAAGGGTTTATTAACCCAATGATAGAGCTCATAAGATAAAATAAGGGAGATTATCAACATAATAATTATGGGTAGGATTCTTGGCTTCAAAACCATTAGCCTAGCCCACTTAAACACAATAATGGGGATAGTTGTTGATAAAATCTAAAGTTTAAGTACTTGATCAAAGAGCTTATAGAGACTCCTAGGAGATGATGAGGAGATAATAGTTAGAATCAAATAACTACTTGGCACCATGAGGGCCAACCCTATGAAATCCATCTCTATGGGAATCATTGATGATGAAGAGTACAATCACAAAGACACGTTGGTAATACAAGAAGTGAATAACAAGAGTCAAGTCCAATATAGAAGTGATAATATCCAAGTCATGGGCATGATATTAATTGTTGAATAAAATATTGTTGAAGCTAGGAACATCAACAAGGCCATGGCAAGGAATCAAAAGGATTTAAACGACTTGGTTGACCAAGAAGATGATTATTTATTGAAACTAACTATTGATCTAGATCTAGTCAGTGAACAACATTAGAGGGCCATGGATATTATTGAAGATCAACAAGGGATCCCTTCAACCCAGGGCCTATTTGATAATTAATAATATTCCATTATATGTAAAGCATTGTAATATTTAAACATGAAATATTATTTTGTAAAGGCCTATGCTAGTTTGTTAGCATATTTTTCTATAGGTCAGTCCATTTTGGAGAGAGAAATGTATTCTATAACTATGAAGAAGGACATGTGTCCTTATCTTTATACATGTTTAATCTTATGATTGATCGGTATACTACCCGATCCTCTTATAAAAGGTAGTATTACGATTTTTTAAAGAGAGGGAGTTTTAACTAAACTTGTATACTTTTGAGAAATTAATATAAGCAAGGAATACTAATTTTTTTTCCAAATTTCTCTATATTAATTATTACATGGCTTCTCTCTTAATTTCTTATTCTAAGTCTTGAATTTGAATGGTTTTTATGAATTTTGAATGCACATCTTTGATATAGGGTTGCTAATTTGTCTTGATGTTATATTAGTTGAATGTTCTTAGAATTTATTTCATTTTATTTTCTCTACATTAGGATTTACAAATGCTATTTGAATGTAGTAGTAAACCTTTGAGGCAAAGGTATTTCATACTTGTATAATTCCATGTTTTCCTTAGATATTTGCCTGGTATATGGTTTGATTTTAGCATTAGCTACTTTACATTATATAGTTTTTAAATGCATGTTGAATTGAAATTAAAACCTTTTCATGGTGTTTAAGCTAAAGACAAGAAATCAAATAATTTATTTTCCCCTACCCTTCCTTTTTCTTCTTTTTTTGATCTTATCACTCTATTTTATATCTCATTGTAATTATTCACTTAGGTTAATATTTAGTTTATATTTTGATCATAAATTCACTGATAATAGCATAATATCTCTTGCATTTCACTTACATTAAGGACCACGATGTCTCCCAATCACTAATAAATATAAATTTGTGTAAGAATTTAATTTTCTCTACCTTTATTTCACCACAGGTAACTAGATTACTAAAACTTGCTACTTGTGCTCTGAATTCCAAGAATTATAAAATGAGAAGCATTATTTAAACACTAGGATAATATGTGATACACATAGAGACATGAATAGGATATTTTAAAAATGGGAAAACTCAAAAAAGTAGTCAGTCTTCCCACAACTCCTAATAAAAGTAAATAATTACAAGGGGAAATGATCATTAGTCAAGTTCTTATTCTAACAGGTGTTATTATCCCACTACAATTAGTCTTTCCAATTAAGTCTCAACCTTGGCGAAACATAACTATTCTTTTAGCTTGAGGACATAATTTTCACAAAATAATTTTTAAACAGTTTTAGGTGATGGAAAAAAACATCAAGATGAACATATTGTCACTTTTTTTGTAGCATGTGAGATTCTAAGAGTATAACATGAAGATATCATAGTGATATTTTTTGTTAAAACTTTTTAGAATGGAGCTATAGATTAATTTTATCATCTTCCTCCAAGATTAGTAACAAATTGGAATGACACAATTTTTTTATTGTAGATTCAAACCAAAAGAAGATGAAACACATTATTATCTCAAATCACCCAAATGAATAAATAAGTTCATACACATACAAGGTATTTCATAGCTAAGTTTAATTAAACTAATGCATAGAATATAGGTAACTTTAAAATTATAAAAAAAAAAAAAAATTCAAACCAAAATAGTTTCTTTGTCAATTCTCAATTACCAGAGGTGGGTTATTGATTGAGAAGAGCTAGAGTAGATGATTTGGCTATAGTTTAGACTCTAGTTTTTTATGTTCAGGATGATATGATAATGTCTAGAAAGATAAAAATGAGTCACCAAAAGGTAAAATACATAATATATCTAAATATTCTATTTAAAAACTTTTTCATAAAATGGCTAATGATATAATAGTTTTGAAGAAACAATTACCTTAGAAAACTCTCTACTCCTTATCAAGACATCCCAAGAAGAAAATATGTGCCTTTTTAAAGATATCATCCTCAATAACAATATCCTTAGAAAAATCTTGCACTATAATCTCCTCCTCAAAAAACTATAAATACAACTATGAATGTCATTTTGGAAACAATAGATATATTTGGGTATGAAGAAATTGTAGAAGAAATTAAATAAAAAAATCTAGATCTTTAAAAGTGTAAAATTGAAGAACCTGGTGGTGACTCTAGAATGTGTTTCTAGAAAATAATTTATAAGAATATGATTAGGAATATAATTTTGGTAATATTAATAGTCAATCATTGACTACATTCAATGAGTTAGAATCAAAAAAATGATGGACATGAAGAATCAATGAAAGTTATTCTTCCATCAGGAACACTACCTCTTATTCAGGTGAAGGGAAAACAACCAATAGCTAAAACTAGTGATTCCTCCCTAACTAATACTATTGGTTATATAAAATACACTCCTATTGATATTAATGATAATGCATCTCATAATTCATAATGATCCTCTTCTACTACTTTACCTACTTTTAACATAATTAAATGCACCAACAAACCTAAAATTTAGATGTCATAAGCTAAATATTTAATAACATATATAGATAAATTAGATAGACTAGTAGAATTTATAAAAGGAAAAAATCCCATTAAAAATAAGGTTAGTACCAAAGGAATATTAGGAACCCCACCTTCTTCAAAAACCTAGTAAATTTCATGGGTATACTAACTTCCAAATCTCTTAAGGTTGACCCTTTTTACATATTTTTATTACTTAAAGGATGTAAAGTCAATAATTGCATAATTTCCACAAGGACATGTGATAATTTAATTCTTTTCAAAGTTGTCCATGACCTTGGATTGACAAATACAAAAACTATTGGCTATTTTTACTCAATGGAAACTAACCAAGTTCTACTTGTTGGTCAAATCAAAGATTCATAATTTGATCTTGCATCTTTTTCATATAAGAGGATTAAGATTAACATTTCAGTAGATGATATCCTAAAAACCTATTATATTATCTTGGAGATAAAATTATGTAAGGAATTTGGTGGTGAAATTCAACTAATCTTTTCTCGTGCAATGATCCCAATCAAAAGAGTGAAATAATGCCTTGAACCATAGTTAAAAATTAAGTATACTATACAAAAATTAGATGATCCTAGGGATGATATCTTATATGAATATTAAGGTATAAAAAACTACTTGTTGATGTCAAAAAAAGATCTAAATATGCCAAAATTTATGGAAACTAATCCCGATGAGATCTAGATAATGTAATTTGATGGTATTTGTTCTTCAATGGGATTTGGTGCATAAATTGTTATGATATCCCCAAGTAGTAAAAAATTTCCCTTATTTTATAAATTATAGATTGAGTATAATAACAATACTTCAGAGTATGAAACACTCTTACTTGGGCTGCAAGTTTTATAATAAATGTGAATTAAAAATGTGAAGGTGTTGGGTGATTAAAAATTGGTTGTGAAATAAATCAAAGTTTAATATCAGGTGAAAAAGACCATGTGAGACACTACATTAATAAAGTCTATGATAATATATAATATTTTAAATCATTCTCTTTTTAATAAATTCTAAGATAAAATAATTTCAAAGCAAACACACTTGGAGTATCAACTACATTATTGATTAATCACTCAAAAGTTGGTAAAAACAAATACACAATTAAATTTATGTATTGGCCCAATGTGCCATAAAATTAAAAAAAAATTTAAGTATTTAATGATGATTAACAGATCATTTATTTTCTTGAGAAAGTTGATATTTTTAGAAATTTATAGTTTGAAGGTAGTGATTCATCATCTAGAGAATCTTATTTACAAACTAAAAAATAAGTTGTTGTCAAAGAATAAGATGAAGGAGTAATCAAAATAAAATGTAATAAGATTTCATAAATGCTTGGTATCATTGGAATAAATTTTTGACAGACATGATAGGTTCATCAATAATAAAATTTAAAAATATTCTCTCAATTCAACAAACTATGAGAAAGTAAATATTATCTTTGAAAAGAAACCCAGGCTGGTTAATATTGGAAAAATATTGTTCACTATAAGAAAAGAGAAAGCTTATTAGTTTTATTTGAAGATACATTTACATTATTTCATATTCCTATGAAGGCATCAATTTTTTTAATCTGAAATAAATAAATTACATGGTTCCTTTAAATCCATATGTCAAACTATTCAATCATAAATAAAGATAGTATAACCCAAAGATTATAGGTAAGATATTTGTAGAAATTCATAATTTGTTGAATTCTTAAATTATTTTTCCCTTTCACCACTCAAATTAGATTTTTAATATGCTTCAAGTTATAAAAAAATGATGGAGAAATCAAGACTTGTGTACACTTCAAGAGTCTGAATCAAGCATCTCTAAAAGATAGTTATCTATTACCCATCATGAATCAAGTCCTTCAAGTAGTTACAGGTTTACTAATGCTCTTAATGTTGAATGGATTTTTAGGTTATAATCAAATTGAGGTTGATATACAAGATCAACATAATGTACCTTTCAAACCCCATGGGGAAATTTTATGTATTGATGAATGTCATTTTGATTGATCATTGTAAGAGCTAAATTCCATAGATCCATGGGTCTTCCATTCAAAGATATATAAAATATATTATTATTTTTTAAATATGATCTAATAATATTTTTTTAAAAGAGAGAATAGAACTATGAACATCTCAAAAAAGTGTTAAAAAAATGTAAAATACATGATTTTTCTCTCAACCCTGAAAAATCTATTTTTGGGGTGGCTGAAGGGAAAATTATTGGAAAAATTATCTCTAAATAATTAATTTATATTTATCCAAAGAGATTTGAATCAATATAGAAGCTATCTCTACCAACTTACCAACTAGTAAACTAGGTGTTCATTATTCTTCAGATAGGTGAATTTTCTAAGAAGATTTGCTCTAGATTTTGCATAACTCACCAAGAATATTGATGCTATGATGAAAGGGAAAACTTCCTTGAAATTTAATAATGATTGT
This sequence comes from Torreya grandis, assembly GCA_037957365.1. Taxonomy (NCBI): domain Eukaryota; kingdom Viridiplantae; phylum Streptophyta; class Pinopsida; order Cupressales; family Taxaceae; genus Torreya; species Torreya grandis. The sequence continues at coordinate 1,133,968 of JARHVA010000838.1, read as the reverse complement.
AAAGAGGCATTAGAGAAAATAAAATTTTTTATTGCTCATGTGCCAACTCTATTTTCTCCAATCTTTAAAAATGAATTCATCATTTATTGTTATGTCTCAGAACATACTTTCTTAATGATATTCATTAAAAATAATGTTGAAGGTATTAAATATCCAATTGATTTAATGAGATAAAATTTTAAATATTATGATTTGAAATATTTTTTAGAATAAAAACATGCATACATAATTTTGAAATTTGTCAAATAGTTTAGGTATTATATCCTACGTTTACACTCTATTATAATGGTGCTAAATATAATGGTTAAATCTATTTTAAATCAACAAGAAATAGGATTTAAGGGAGGAAAATAGATAAAAAAATTTCAATAATATTATTTTGAAATCAATCCCACTAAATTGGTTTGATGAAAAGGTTTGTCAACTCATAGCTGAACAAATGGATTTTGATAATCAAAATAAAGAGGATCTCCCTTTTATCCTTTTCATATATTCAAAATAGTGAGTGGTTTGTAGACATTGATTTATTTTTGACATATGAAAAATTCCCATATCATCTAGATACTAAACAATGTAGGAACTCAAGTTGAAAGCTATAAAACACATAATCTGGGCTGGTACATTGTTCAAAAAAAGTCTATGGTTTTTTTAAGATGTATTGACAATGAAAAATAGAATAAAATATTACAAGATTTTCATGATCAAAATTTTATAAATCACTTTTATACTCTAATAACAACCTAAAAGATTCTACGAGCTCGTTACTATTGGACTACATTATTTAATGACTCTTATGAGTGGGTAAGGAAATGTGAGGCCTATCAACAATTCATCAGATGACCAAAAATAACAACATTTCCACTCAAGTCAGTAGTAATGGAAGAAAACTTTCATAAATGGGGCTTGGATTTCATGGGAACCATAAATCCTCATTTAAGTGAATAACACATACATGTTCTTACTACTATATACTAGTTTACCAAAAGGGTATAATCTATTCTATTTCAACTAATCACTTCAAAATTTATTTGTAACTTCATCACAGAGAATATCTTGGTGAGATATGGCATTTCATAAAATATTTTAATAGATAATACTTCAATTTTATGTTCTATAATGATGATTAGATTTATTTAAGTATGTGGTATTTCATTGTCCCATTCTTAAAATTATCATACATAATGAAATAGTCAAGGTGAATCAAGCAATAATAACTTGGTCACCATCATTCACAAGTTGGTTGATGAGAATAAGAGGAATTGACACAATAATTTATATGATGCATTGTGGAAAGATCATATAACAATAAATAAATCCATAAGTATGTCCCCATTCTAGTTTCTTTATGGGATAGATGCAACAATTCCAATAAAACTTGAATTTCCTACACTTTAGTTAGCTAGGGCCATTAAGATCCAGAACTTTGAAAGTCCCTTAGATAAAATAATTATCTATCTGAATAAGATTGAGGAAGATATATCCAAATTTATTTATAAAACTACCAATAAATAGACCTAATTCAAAGTTATTTTTGACAATAAAGTGAAGAGAAGATATTTCTAAGTAAGAAATCTTGTTCTTCTATGGGATAAGTGTTGAAAACCAAAAGGATGTCATTCAGAGTTTTAATCCTTATAGATGATCCCCTTCAAGATCAGGCACTTCTATGGAGATAACACTTTATAATTGGCCTATCATGATGGCCTGCATATACCATTTCCCTATAATGGGAAATATCTCAAGCATTACTTAAAGTGGAAAGAGTTAGTCCCTTGCATGTATGTATTTACATAAAATTTTTGGTATGTCTCATTTTCCTATATTTTTTTTGACATGTGTGTGTGTGTGTGTTGTTTTTCAATAATACAATAGTCTATTTGTTGTTTCCTCATCTCTATGTATTTGTCCTTTTACTTGAATATCCTTGTAACTTTATTCTCTTCTTGGAAAATCTAAGTAAATAATCAAATGTCTTGCATAAGGAATACAAATATTTATTGTTTCATAATAAATAAGAGGTATTATTTTATGGGAGATACAAAACCAATGTTTAATGGTCAAACATTATAATATGTATTCCTTAAAACACCTAGTTTGAGCTAAAATAAACCACATATCTTCAATCTTATGCCATTCCCATAATGCAAAGCTTCTTAAATTTCAAAAATAGATAGGATTTCATAGATATATTCAAATAAATAGATGGTAAAAATATATAATTATCATGAACAAAAAATTTGGCTTGATAGTGTGTGTTCATTACTCATATGATTGAGATAGGCAAACTCATTGTTAGTTGGTTAGACCAAGACATGATTTTTTTTGAAATAGAAGATTTGCATTGGCAGTGCATGTTCATTTATCATATGATTGAGATAGGTGAATTGGATGTTTTTTATATCAAGGAATAATATTTTTGAAAGAGAATATCTTGCCTAACAACATGTGTTCATTTCTCATACAATTGAGATAAATGAACTAGTTATTAGTTGGTCAGATTAGGATGTGCAAATTTATGAAATAGAGGATATAGTTTGATAATGAATTTTTCATTTATCATACAATTAAGATATATTAATTTTCTATTAAATGGTTAGTTTAGGAGTGCAATTGCAAAATACATAGAAATTATCAATAATTCACAACAATGATTAGAATAATGATTAAATAGATTCTATAATTCTCCTACTTTGTCTTAAGTTTATATTTTTCACAAAGCCTAAATGAATTAGTAGCCTAATGGGTGAAATAATTACTAGTTGTACCAATGTCTAGAGTTATAATGTGTGCCTTGCAGTCCAAGGTTCCCATTTGGAGTTAATTGTTCTTCCAAAAATTGAAATTACATGAGCCAATTTTTTAACTTTACATGATAATCAAGTTATTGAGTTTCCTTGTATTTTATGCCCTCATAGACATTATTTAAAAATTTCATTCATTCATTTGAATGGATTATTTTAGGACTCCTATTCCTCTATAATAAATTGTGTCTCAATTAGCATATCATTTTTTTGTCTTTTTATGTGGTTTTTAAGGTCAGTTGGTCATTTATTGATCCTAAAGAACATTATTTCATATATAAAACCTTTATAACACATTCTAAGTTCATCCAATATATATAAAATCCTTTAGAGTATTTTTTTAATTGATAAAATTCCTTAATCACATATTATGACCTTTGTGACTTTGGAAAAGTATATTTACATGAAAAATCTCACCAAGTTGCATTTTAGAAGTTTTAAAACATGTTTTGCTTTTCTTTAAATATTGTAAAATGTTTAATTTACCTCCCAAACCCACATTATTTCCACTCATTTCATCCTACCACATGGCATCCTCAAAAATCATGTGATAATTTTAAAGTGATGGTATATTCACATAAATACATGGTAATGGGATTTTAAAAGTTGTTTTTAGCCACAAAATTCATGGTGTCTTCCAAACATTTTTTTTAAAGCATGATATAGTCACTTTTTTGTGAAATTATTATTTTTTTAATAGTTTTTTAAATGGTTTAAAATTGGAAACCACCATTTGTAAACCTCTATCATGACACCTTCTACTTCTACATGGAAGCTAAATGAGTTCAACTTGTTTTCAAACCATGGATTCCCATTTAATAAAATGGTTTTGTGTTTTAAAACATAGTATATTCTTTAAAAAATTGTTTACACCATTTAAAAACTTATAAAACACTCATTAGTTCCCTTGAAATAGGTCTTATGCAGTGTAAAGTAATAACCCATGATTTAAAGGAATTCAAAACCCATTTCTATAGTGGTATTAGTTGTTAGAACAAGGTTGGTAGTTTACATAATCGTAGACTTTTGAGAAGTTTTTTTACACAAAAATCTATATAATTTCATGGAAATTATGGTCTCACCCCTTTGAATGGAAGTTTTAAATATATACTTAGCAATTTTTAAACTGGAATAGGTAAATTTTGTCTATAATGGTAGTGATTTCACTGGTGATATGGTTTGTATAAAATTAGATTGTAACCAAACTCCTTTTTGAGTTATTCAAATCCTCAAAACATGTTTAATCATAAAAAAATCCTACTTATTCAACTACTCTCTTTCAAAACATGATTTTTTTTCACATTAGCATTCTAAGCAACTGATTCAAACCTTCCACATGGAAAGCTGACTTTAAGTGTGGTTTTTAGTCAATCTATATTTATTGTGAAAGTTATTTCGTACTTCAAAACATGTTTTCACTCTTATAAATATTTTCCAACCTTCAATATTTTTAAAAGCAATCTGAAAGCATTTTTTAAGATAAATTCATGGCATTGAAATCTTCACAAGTGGTTTTCAATGCTTATAGGTGATTTTGATGTGTAATAGTGCAATTTTTATTCTCATATTCTTATTCTAGGCCTCACCAAACTACATACACATTATTTTGATCTCCTTCACTACCAAAAGTCACCAAAATATCCCAAAGATTTTTTTTTTCATTATTCCTAAGTGGTCATGAAAAATAATAAGAGATGGTTTGCTTCTCATCTTTCAAATGGAATTCTTCTTACCTATCACAACATTAAGAAATATCTTCACATAAAAAGACCTTCATACAATATTGTTCCTCTTTTTTTTTGCATACAAGTTACTTTGAATGTAAACATGTGGTTTTTAGGATATTAAAGATGATATAAAACCTAATATTCATGTCCACTATACTATATTTTGTTTCACATACACACTTTCTCTCTCTGTATTTTGTTTAATCTTGATTTTTTTACTCAAGTTGCACTTCAGTCAACTACAACATAAAATATGAAGTTCAAATATATGGGGTTTGAGCTTGTATCCTTTATACATTAATAAATCTTGAATGTCTCTGATAGAGACATGAAGCACATGGATATAGATTTTTTTATGGGAAATAACATATGCTACAATAATAACTCTTCTAGGAGGAGTAATTATAAATAATAGAATGGCACATGTAGTTGCATTTTTTATTTCCACTTAATGTGTATATTTGGTACTCACATGTACAAAGTAATATAATATTGAAAGCAAAGAGATAATGTATATGGATAATCAATTCATATCCAAGATGGATAGCACCTTTATAGGAATCACCTTTGCCATTGAACCCCATGATGAAATAATGCAAATCAATAAAGATATTGATTAATAGTTATGGAAGGATAACTATGAGAAGTGCAAAATGATGTTAAGTTAATATTGGTTGTATTGATGTTTATAAATGAAACACAAGTTCTCCTAATATTTAAATAACACTTCTCATTTTATAATTTAGAAAACTCAGAGCATCAGTTGTAGGTTTTGACAATATAGTTACCTATCGTAAAATAGTAAAAGAGAAAGATAAATTGTTCCATAATATTTATATGATTTAGTGGTTGAGAGCCACCTTGGTATATTATTTATGAATTAAAGAGAGTCTATGTTAATACTTAGTGAATTATGTTCTATATTTAATCTATAGGCTAATCTAAATGGATATTTATAATGAACCTGAAACTAAAGTGATCTAGTGTAAGAAAAGAGCAAAGAGAAGGTTAAGGCAAAAAAGATATGAGTGATAGCCAATTTTAGTCTCAAACATTATGACAAATCATTAATTAAAATTGAGTATGAATTCAACCAATATATAATGTAACATAGCATAAGCTCAAATTCCACTATATATTAGGCAAACTTCAAAGGACAATGTAAAGAGTCATAAGTAAGAACTAGGTCTAATTTAAGGATTTACTACTATAATCAAATAACATTTTCACATTTGAATATAGATAAAAATGAAATGAATTAAAACATAATATCTTCAAACTAATCTAGCACATGCACAAATTATAAAACCTATGATTTAAAAATGCAACTCATAATTTAAAGACACCATTCAAATTCAAGACCTCTACTAGCAATTGAGAGAAAATCTATATTAGTAATAGACATAGCAAAAATGGACAATCATTTAAGAATTCTAGGATTATATTAATTGCTTGATGTGTACAAATTTTATCAAAATTCTCTCTTTAACAAATGGTGATACATGCCTTTATAGAAAGATTAGGCAGTATAATGGTCAGTTTCAAAATACAAGTGTACAAAGATAAAGATAGCTATCCTTGTAAGTTCTAAAATACATGAACTTTTCATAATCATACTAACCTAGGTAAAATATTCTAATAAACTAGCATATGTTTTTACAATGGAATATTCTATTTCAAAAATTTATAGAATTCTACAAAATAGAATACTACTTAATTTGCTAGTGGGGCCTATGATTGTCATTGCTAGAGGATGCTCATAGCTTTAGCATGTTGATCATCAACTATCTCTAGATCCAAAACAAGCTTCATGATACACTCCTCTTATTGATCTACCAGGTCATCAAGTTCCCTGTCGTTCTTGGCCATGACTTCTTTAATGCTCTTAGTTTTGTTTATCCTTTCTCCTACATTGAATATCATGTCTAAGATCTTATTGTTATCAGCCTTAGATTTACCTTGGATTTTTCCTTTGATTTCTTGGGTTACCAAAGTAACATTATGCTTAAATTTTGCATCACATATGATTCCAGGGATAGTGGGTTATGTAGGATCTATGAGCATGGTCCCAAGAAGTTAATTATTGTAATTATCTCCTTGTCATATTTAAATAGTCTTTTCACATATTTGTGCCAAGCACTCAAGCTTTGAACCTTTTCAATCATAATTCCTATAATTATTCTCAAGTGTCCCAAAATGATGGTTTTGAAGCTTGGGGTCTACTTCCTTGCTCAAATGTTGAGAAGTTGGGATATTTTGTCCTTCGAGGCTAACCATTGGGTGACTAGGCTCTTTACCAATGTAAATTTCCACTCTAATGCACTCTACCTTAGTTTCATTATTTTGAGTAACTCAAACATGTCATAAAATGACTCATCAAACATTTTTGTCATTACATTAGGCACTGATTGAATTTATTGTGTTTTTAAGTTTTCCTTTTCTCTTTACAAATTTAAGATGCTCTACTTCATCCCCTAGTCTCCAAATTTGGCTTGTGATGATTGGACCTCAATCAATCTTTCTACATCCTCTTCATGAATGGATGCCTCACAAAACTAATATCCTCCCATAATTGTTAATCCCATAAAGGTCTCTACCTTTTGAAAGTTGAATTTCTCTATTCCAATAATATTTGTCCTTGTTTTAATCTTTTCCAATCCATATATTTTAGGGTTGAATTGGACATTAGTGACTGGCATATTGAATTTGGGAGGTTATAAGACCTCCACACCTAAGCTACTAAATGTTCCCAAGGCATCCATCTTCTTGTTTTTTGGTCCTTCGGTGACAACAATTATTATTTATTATTTCTCTTTCACCATAGCTCTAATACATGTCTTTATGTCATTTTTCATCTCAAAAATAACAAATCCTATCATGGACCATGAATGAGAAAGAGAATGAATCTTATGTAACTTTTCATAAATGAACCAGTCAAGAATGACTAGTCCATGAATTAAGAATTCATCACTGAAGAGATTGATTTCACTAGTGGGGTGAGTGAAAGTAAATCTAGGTCTCTTCCTTGGTCCTATGGGGATAAATGCTAGCTCTGTCTTCCTCTTCTCTTTGGATGCCATAGGGACAAGCTTTTTTCCTTTATCTTCCTCAAGCTCCTCTTTCCTATCTAAGTAATAGGCCTCTATAAATGCATGGAGGGAACCCTCAAGTGTTTCTATGGGATCTAAGTCTATCATATCCAAATATTATATGGGAGAAGGTGGCCTTTAGGGAAGTCTTTAATATGGGGGGGCCTCCTTAGGTCTCTCTTCCAATCTCACTTCTCCCAATTTCTCATTTCCCTTGCCTTTTTCATCTTAATTTTTTATAGTTTGGCCTTGAGGATATGGTTATTCTACCTAGGGATGTTCTTGGATTATCTCAAATGGTCTAGGTAGTAATTGATGTTGTAAAGGATGCATTTTCTTTGCTTCCCCTTAAGGCTTGTCATCCTTTATTAACCTATGTTTAATATTGATGTTGTGTCCTTGAATCTTGGGTAACATATATTCATCATTCTTAGCCTTAATGTATATTGTGTCATGAACACCAAGTTGATGTAAAAATTCAAGCTTTAGGAGTTTCTTATCCTTCAAGTGGATGGCCACTATACCCTTATTATCTCACATATTAGGATCATTAATTTGAAAAAAAAAATAATCCTAGTGTCTAGCCATGATATAAACCTATTTCTAGTCCTAAAGTATGGTCCTTCCAATGATCAGATGGAAGGTGTCAAGAAGTCCTTTCTTTACAAGTGGCATGAATGCCATTTAGGAATTGGGAATCAATTTCTTTCTCAACTATCTTGCTAAGAACATATATTAGTAATTGGTAAAGCTGGAACAGGATGTCCTTAATCCTAATAACTATACAATTAGGGTAATACCATGTCTCCCATAATTTCAACATACTTCTTGATTATGGGATAGATTCTAAGAATGGGAACACTAGTGATGGTATCAACTATGGTTGGATAGATGTAATCATAAATAAACTGCATGTGATTCATGTAATTGAAGATATACAATTTGAAATAATGGTGTGAAATAGTGGTTTTACCTTCTATGGTCCAAATTATAATACTCAAGAAGTTGATTGAGTTAAGAAGGGAATCTAGTAGGTATGACATCATGAAATTTTTTTTGAGGTCTTCCTTTTAATGGCAGTGAATTACTTTATGAGGAAGACACTGATTGAATCTCCAATTAGAGGGGTAATATTTTCTTCCACCATGAAAGGTATAAAGGGAAACCATATTTTGTTCACATTGGTGGTTTAAGGTGCTCTAAAGGCTTAGTTCAATAGGGTCATTATAACCCTAATTCCCTCCCTAAATTGGACTATTAGGATTTTTCCCTCAAATTACCTGAAGGTATGAGGGCCTTGGTGCAGTTAGGCTCTAAGGATAAAGTCTAGTTCATGGTTATTGGTCCATTCCTTGATTTTAGATAGTTTTACGTGGAAAAGGGGGAGACTATAATAATTATCAAATGCTATAAGATAAATATATGCTATTTCCTTAGAATTTCCCTCCTTAATGATCAATTAATTATAAATTCTATAATCAATAAAGATGGGAGCAAGGAATGTGTATACAATGTAGTACCTTTGGTTTTGTCATGGCATGGTGAAGGCTAGCCATCTATACTACAACCAAGTCATATTTCCTCTTTCTTATAGTGGTGATTATTTTCTCCTCTTTTGAAATGGGTGGTAACTCCTCTATCATGAATAAGAGCTTAGACTAATTCCTAATAACTAGGATATTTAGGCATGCAAGGTCTAACTCAGTGTCTTTGAAGATGTACCCTTCATTATCTAATGATAAGTAGAGCTTCGTTTCCTCCTTTAATTGTTATCTATGAGCTGTCATTATATCTATTCCTATAAATTTCTCACACTAGATTGAAAATTATCTCTATGAAATCCATCTCACACTCAGAAACATAATTAAGTTCTCCTTGGATCAACTTGTAACCAATTGAGTCCATTTGGGTTGCATTTATGTAAGGTTTAGGGTTTTGTATCTTTAATGGTGGAATATATCCAGGCTTTGACTTATACATGATTTGGATTTGATTTAGACCTTTGAATTTATACCTTTGCATTTTTGAGCCCACAAGATCTTATATTTTATCCTTTTCTACTTACATGGTGCCTATGTGGCATTGGTCTAGGCCTTTCATGGCATTTTTCATAAATGCCATTTGAGCACTAGTCATTGGCATTTAAAAATTCCTCTTTTATTTCACTTTATTGGATAAAAATCTAGGGTTAACATGAACCATTGATTATAATCTAGTCCCTTACCTATGATTGGATCCTTTTATTCCAAGCATTCTAATTATGACACTTGGCATCTTTACGTGCCTTTCCCATGATTTGAATCTTTTGTCAGTGCCTTGTCGAATGGGTATTGGCCATGTGGTGAGCTCATAGGCCTTTGAAAAGTCATGAGCACCTTCAAATCATTAGATCATCCTCTAATGGTGAATCATGAACCATCAGATCATCCTATTAGCTCTACCTTGAATGGGCCTTCACCATGCATTGAACTCATGGGTTCTCGAGGCTTTATTGAAAAGTATATGGGATCCTTCACATCACTGGATCAAAATATAGCGATGAAGCATGGACCATTGATCTATAGAGAGTCTCAAACATTAAGTTAGCACATTATTTAGACCTCAACTTAGGCTTAAACCCCTTAGGCTAAGGTTTGTTTCATTTTTAAGCATGAAATAAACCTTAGGCTAATAGGTTTATGCCTAAGTTTTTATAATTTATATATAAGGGGTCATGGCCTAAATATTCTAGGCCAATGTTTACATCATTTTTAATAAACACAATGTATGCATTTCTCAAAAACATTTGTGCCAAGGCTTTAAACAATATGTTGCAAAGGATTACCATAACATAATGGTCCAATAACAAATAGGATTTTATTGTATTTATAAAACACAATAAAACCTTTATCTAGAAGCATTTGGTATAAATTTCATGATATAAGGACTCTCTTTGAAAATAATACTTATTATAACTCTATAGTTGAAGGCTCATTATGTTTGAATAAATTATCATGGAGACCTTAAAGTATAGACTTAGACTAGGTTTACTTTACATATACTTAGACCATATGACCATTTCCACACTTTGAAAATTGAATATTTTTTGTGTTTGAGAATTTATTGAGAACTTACCTTAGCTTAAAAATCCATTTCTAAGCCTTCTTGAAATATTTTGGAGTATATTTTGATCCTAAGCATAATAATTCATTAGCTTAAATTTGATAGTCATGTGGGTGTCAAATATGTCCTCATGGACATCAAATAATAGTCATGTGAAAATCAATTTTAAACTCATCAAATTATTATGATCAAATGTGATAATTCCATTTGGCACATCCAAGGGGACTCTTAGGATCTTTGACTTAATTCACTCTATCAAATCAAAATCTGTAACAAAGTGTCAACCATCAATCATGATTTGAGAGCTTGATCATGATTCATTATTTTATTAGGTGTGACCCATTTATCTTTGATCATTAAATGTAAGGGTTCCATGTGTCAATCATTTGGGCCTTTCATAACAGTTTGAATTTTTAATTTTGCCTTGATCTATCTAATTGGGAGGCTATGATGAACTAAGAACTATTTATTACAATTCGAGAGCTTGAATGTGATTAGTCTAATGGGCTATATGTAGGATTTTATGGGGATTTTATCACACCATTAGATCAAAAAGATGAAAGAAAGTGAGAACCATTAGATCATTCAAGATGCATGATGTTTAATCCAAATTTTGGGTTTTCCTCACTCTATTGGATCAAAGGTCATGGTAAAGTGAAGGCCATTAGATCTTTTGAGATGCAAAGAGGTTAATGTTAAGACTATAGAGATATAAACATATTAGGATTAAGGTGTTAAGAATAAGGTCTATCTCATATTAATTAGTACATTCAAGCCTTAGGATTATAACTTTAGACTAAGTTATAAATCAAAGGACTGAGCTAACATAAAATTAAACTCGGGGAGCTAGTACTTAGATTAAGGTGTTAATACTAAGCTCTTAATTGTATTAATAAATATGTTAGGGATCTAAGATTAAAACCTGAGGATAATTTAGGCAATAATAAAATGAATTCAAATATTGAACAAGTAGTTAGGCATACAAAGGAAATTTTAAAGGGGAATGTAATAAAATGGGACCAAGCATTTTAAGTTAAGTTATAGTTGTGTTGAAAAACATGACTAATCTTAAAACATAAACTTTATCCTTAGGTCCAAAAATGGATTTTAAAAAGCGTTCCCACAAATTTGGTTCCTACCATTATTCAAATTTAAACTAGGGACTTTGGTTGGATATTGAAACATGAAATTCTCAAGGATAAACACCATGGAACCTGTAACTAAAAGCCATAAAGAACATTTATTAGTGATGTTAGTCTAGATTCAAGAAAAACAAAATTAGGTAATCCTAATTTTAACAAATTGGATGATCTTCAAATTCTATAAATGACCTTAACATGCTAAATTTCATGTTCAAACTTTAAGGTTTCTCAAGGGTCTTAATTTTTAAAAATGGGGTTATGTTGGCCACCAAAAATGGTGACACAGGGGGGAAACATAGAAATATCTTAGAGCTTACAGACTCTAGTTTAGATAAATAATTAGGTTATCTACTCTATTTTATCAATATCATCATCCAATTTAGATTATGACTAAAAAAACCTTGCATTTGTATAGTTAGGGTGAAAAACCAAGACATAGCCATATTGTGTGTGTGTTTTGATTCCACTTACTATTTGCCATGGGGTTTAATAAATAACTTCTAGGTTTCATGTCCTTAGTCACTAACAGTGATTTGTAACATGTTAAGATGTTAAATAAGAACCATACTTTTATCTTAGGGAAGGCTTGGGCACTACTCTACTACTAGCCGGGCATCCGTAGCCCTAACAAAGATGCCTTTGGCTCTACTCAAGACCTTGCTCCACTACCATCTTGGTGTCCATATTCCTAGTGGAGATTACTATAAACACCTATGATTTATAAATCTTTTGATTTTTCATTGAGTTTCTTTTTTGTATTTTCTTGAGACTTTTATGATTTTAGAAAGGTTAGGAACCATAATAGCTAGGTTTTAGGATTTGGTCAAGTGTTTGATCTTTGAAAAATCACCTATGGATGCAATAATTGTCCCAAGAAAGGATGTTGATTAAGTGTTAGCATGAATATACCAAGATAGTTTGAATTTTCAACCTACAAGAGTAAGTCTTCATAAAACCAATTTGAGGATAAGACAATGCTTAAGTTCCCATTAAATAGTTAAATTATTCTATTGGTCTTTACCATTTTATATAGATTACAACATTATGCTCATATTTCAATATCATGGTGATCATATGCATGAGGTTCACACCTACTTTTTTGAAATTTTGGGGGGTTCAAGAAAACTTCATAATATAACTTCAAGATTATCAAAAAGGACTTATTAAAATAAAAAACAAAGAAATAAAAAAGAAACACGTAATATAAAGAAGGAAAGAAAGATATCAAGAGAAAACAAATAAATATATACATGCTTATGCACAAACAAAGGACAATAAGGAAAGAACTGAAAGGAAACTAGCTAGCGTACTAACTCTAAATCTAACCATCTTACAGTTTACTCCATGAAGACCTCTGAAGGAGCAATAGATAAGTAGTGCTTGAGGTATTACCCATTGGTGGGAAATGTAAAATCTACTACTTGTATACATTTGAGCTTTAATATGTTATTCCATATATTTTCTATAATCTGGTATGGGCCAATCTACAAAGGTGTGAATTTACCATGTTGGCCCTTAGGCTCATATGCTTTGTCCTGAAGGAGAACTAGGTCTCCCTATCTGAACACATTGATCTTAGACCTTTTATCAAACCATATCTTAAATATGGTTTTATTCTTGTTAAAATTATCAAAGGCTTTTCCCCTTGCATCTTCCATTTGAATTATGTCTAGTAATCTTGAATTGTAATTTCTTGGCTCTCTTCCATGTATTCTTGCATAGATCTATATGTGGGAAACATGAGAGTGATAGAAATAATATCTTATTTTCCATACAAAAATATACATGATGAGGCTCTTTATGATTTCTTGATTCTTATCCTATCATACCAAAGTAAAAATTTAAGTAGGTTATGCTAAGTACTAGGTTTGTCGATAATAGATTTCTTGATTTCCTTCATTAATTTTTTTGTTCTATAGATTTAGAGACTCCATTCCCTTAGGGATAATGGTTGGATAAAAACTTTAGAGTTATTAAATTATCATAATCCCATTCATTCATTTTTATGGAAATGAATGCATATCCATTATCAAACACTAGAGAGACTAGAGTTCCAAACCTAGTACAGATATTTTCTTCTAAGAAGTTGATCACCTCTTTGGTCCTGCATTACTTAGTGGTTGCATCTTCAGTCCACCTTGTATAATAGTCTATGGCTATCAAAACATATTTTTGACCTTCAAATGAATTATATTTGATCACCCCAATAAAATCTAACCCCCATTGAGTAAAGGGTTTGTCAATCATGATTGGTTGTAGTGACATTATTGCCTTTAGCTCCTTAGTGATAAAAATCTAACATGAGTGGAATTCCATCACATGTTTATGAGAATATTTAAAAATAGTTGGCTAATAATAGACAACTATAAGAATTTTATGAGTTATGGTCTTCCTAGTTGGATGTCCATTTTCCAGATTTTCATGAAAAGTACTCATAATTTAGGTGGATTCTTCTTGTGAAACACATCTCAAGTAAATCCCTTCAAAATTTCTCCTATACAAGACCCCATCCTTGATCAAGTAGTGTTCTTCATTAAACCTTAGGTCCCTCTTTTTCTCTTTGGATAATCCTACAAGACAAGTGACATTAAATAACAAATGTATAATTGAATCAAACCACTTAGTAGCTTGAAATTTTTGTTGATCCACTTGCATAATACTTAGCCTAGGGTTAGTATTAGCAATCATATGGATCAAACCTTGGAACCCTATTTTTTTTTTTTTTCATCTCTAAGTCATATTCCTAAAAATATGACATCCACTTACCTCTACATTATCCTAATTCATTTTAACTTAACATAATTTTGGTGGCAGGGTTAGGTAAATACCATGTACCTTATTTATAAGAATTTAATGCCTAAATTTATTAACTACCTTAACTAATTCATATGACTATTTATCAATAAATGAATAATTTAACTTAGCATTCTAAAAATTAGTGTTCATAAAAGCAATTGGGTGGTCACACCCTTTTATTTTCTAAGTCATTATTGTATCCATATTGTGGTCAGATGGAAAGGAATAGAGGTAGAAGTCTATTGAGAAGTCAAGAATTATGAGGATTGGAGCTTTGATAATGGCCTAATTGATATCATTGAATGCCTTTCTAGAATCTTCATTTCATGTGACCTTGGAATCTTTCTTTATCATGTCATTTAGTGGCTTGACAATCTTTAGAAATCTAGAAATAAACTTTCTTACAAAATTTATCTTGGTGAAGAATGACTTTAGCTCTTTTTTACTATTTGGTGGTTCTATTATAGATATAGCCTCCAATATTTTAGGATCTATAGAGGTCCCATATTTGGTTATAAAATGACCTAGTAATTTTTCTTTAGTCACACAAAAGATATTTTTGTTAGGGTTTAAGGAAATGCCATACCTTTTGTATCTTTCAAAAACATGCTACAAATGCATGAAGTGATCTTCCATATTGTTATAAAAAACTATTAGATCATCCATATAAATAATGATGCACTTACCTATTAGGATTTGAAAGGCATGGCCCATATCTCTTTAGAAGGTATCTCATACATTGATTACCCTAAAGGTCATCCTCTTATAATCAAAGGTTCCCTACTTTGTGGTGAAATTTGTCTTCATCATGTCCTCTCTATCAACCAACACTTGGTTGTAACTTGAAAATACATCAAGATAAGACATCATAGTTGAACCTAAAATAACTTGAATAACTTGAATCTTTTTTTATGCTTTGTTTAAGTTCCTAAAGTCAATACAATGTCTACTCTTACCAATCTTCTTCTTGATTGGTACCAGATTAGCCACCCAAGTGGAAAGCATAATGGGGAAGATTATCCTAACATCTAATAATATTTTTACCTCCTTAAAGATAATGGGTTCTAGGATAGGGTTTACATGCCTCTGTTTCTACCTGAATGGTTTGAAACTCTCCTTAAGGGGTATAGTATGGGTAATGACCCTTGGATCAAATATATTTAAGTAATTATAAGACCAAGTTATGACATCCATGTATTGGGTAAGGAGCTCTTTGGCCTTCTTATTCTCAATGTTTGTGTAGGATTTTCCGAAACTTACCAGTTAAGCTTGGTCTTGGAGGCCAAGATCAACAACATTATAATATTTCTCACTCACCTTGGGAACCTTGGAAACCTCAACCAATTTGTATTGATCAAACAATCTCTCCAAAGTGATCATCACCTTGGTGATCTTATTTTCATTTATCTAAATGAATTTACCATCAAATTTGTCCTCCTTACATGCATTCTCATTAGTTTCACCAATAATATGAGCATCAAATGATATAAAACTAGTCATGAAATCCAATATCTACTGATCATCATTGAAAACTTGTAAATGGTTAACATTATTAGGCATTGAAGGATAAGGGATCAACTCAATGCTAAAATTAGGGAAATCTTGGCTAGGCATGAGGTTGGTGACAGTAGATGCCAACTCATTAACAACTTGGTTTTAACCTCTTTGGATGGAAATGATACTAAAGGAATTAATAGATTAAATAAAATCCTAAACTCTAAAATTATACCTTTTTAGGTATGAGAGCTTACATTGTTATTTTCTTCTTACTTGGTTGACCACTACTTCTAAATCCCCATAAACAAGTAGTTCTTTAGCCTTATTATTTATATCAAATTGTAAACCCAAGATAAAGGACTCGTAATGAGAATTTTTTTTATTACAATGGAATTAGAATCTATAAGAATCATGGTAATTTATATTAGTAGGGTCAGTTAAAATAATACCAACACCTAATCCAACATTACACCTAAGACCATCAAAATACAACTTCCATAGTCCACGAACAACATGAAAACCCTTGGGAAAACATACCTAATCAATATCTAGGGTGAAAACTCATAAATATGATTAAATAATGTTAACCATATTTTTCATAACATTTTATTCAATTATCATACGTTTTATCCTTGGTTCTCTCTCAAGCCTGATTTGATTAAGAACTCCCTTCTAAGATAGGCATAGATGTGAGAAATATATGGGCATGTAACCATTCAAAGCCTTGATACATTCCATAATAAATAAGATTATATAAACATTAGTTATATCAAAAACTTGAATCTAAATGAAATTCCTCACCTTAAGCTTAGAATCTAGTTATATGTGAACATTTCAAAGCTCACTAGTTACCCTAACTCTAGATGTCTAATTGGGTAACAATCCTATCAGATTTAATAGGAGTAAGGCCAAGTTGTTTGAATATGCTTGTAGGAATGGTATTGGTACATTATCCTAAATATAATAAGAAAAATATGTAAGTTTTTACCAAACATCTTGATAGTGAGTAAGAAAGGAGGAGATTCATCCTTGGCCTTATGCGCAATCACATTGGCATTATCAGTCTGTGGTGGATTTTTGGACTTATTTGACAAAGATTCTAGTAAAAGGTCCCTTTTATATATAATATATGTATTTTAATGAAATGTAATATTAACCTTTATCTTTTTTATTTCCTCAACTATGTTATATCTAGTTTTAGAAGAACTAATAATTTCAATGCTCAATTTAGTACTCCCTTTAGGTGGCTCAGGATTGTTGCTTGAAGATGTGTCTAGATGAGTTCAAAAATTATTTAGAGGTGTTGAGGTAGTCAAAGGCTACCTATATTCCATATTAATCAAGGGATAGGTCTTTTTTAATAACTATTGAAAGGCTTAGATCTCCTCGAGGATCTCATCAAGTTCATTTTCCTCTCAAAAGGGGAAATCGAAGGTGTCTACCATGAAGGCTTCATTAGATACCTTAAATATGTAAGTTATTGCATCATTATCCTTGTTAGTAACCACTTAAAATTTATCCAACTCCTATTAGAAATAATCAAAGGCCTTATAAAATTCTATACAATCAATTTCCTCATGCTTGGTTATGCAATGTAGCTCTTAATAATTAGGTAATGCAATATCAATGAGGTTAATATCCATGGTATTATTTTTAGAAGATGGCTCAGTATTTTTTTATTATGAAAAATAACATCATAAAATCTATTGGTTGGCCTATTATACCTTTGAAATGAGAAGTTCCTACCTAAACTTGCAATAGTATTTCCAACATGTTTTTGGAGCTAGATAAAATTAGTGCTCAAATTTTGGACCATTTTTAAGATAGATTCATTCTCATTTTTAGGAGTTTTATAATTATGTACCTAGTTATTATTAGTAGATGGAACATATCCCTTTGATCACTTAGATTGAAGCCATTAGTAAGATGATTTAAGAATCCTAAATTTTGATTAAGAGCTGCATGACTCAATAGCAATTATATTAGGTTTGGAATCTAGTTTAATGATAGGATATTTTGGATATTATTTGGGAATAAGTTCATCATAGGCATTTTTGGGTTGATGTTTGGCATAAAATATACCATTTTCCCTTAGGGATTCATTTGATCATTGATGGTTACTACTTCAACATAGGCTCTAGCTAATGAATTTATGGCTAGCATGGATATTTTCAAAAACATAGAGGTCATGGGATATACTATATATTTTTAATTATCTAGAGATAATACATCATCATGCTTAAAAGAGTTTATGGTCCTACTAAACATTTTCTAAAATCTAACATTAAAGGACCTAATAGGGTCACATTCATCTCTTCTAATGGTGATGAACTAATGATAGATAACATAAGGACTAAAAATATTATCAAATTTATCTATAAACACATTGTTGAAGTCATCCTAGCTAGTGATGTAATTATTAGGCAAGTTTAGAAACCATTCATAAGTAGTAGCATTAAAGGTGAAGGGTAATAACCTAGAATCTACATCCTCATGTACAACATTCAACAATATTAAGGTTGCTTTAAAATATTGTATATGTTCTTCTATAGTTTCTATACCCTTTGGACTAAATGTAGGTAAGTACTTCTCAGGGTTATGTGGGAGGTCACATACCATGCCTAGTACATTGATTGAAGACTCTCCAAGCTAGGTCATACTAGGATGAAGCTTGAAGGCATAGGTACTTTGAAAGGGGTGAAGATGGTAGAGATATGGATCTCTTGCATCTACCTTTGTCACATATATATATTTTTTATGGACCTTAAGCTCAAGCAAAGGCTCCCTAGTCTCTTTGTGTGATCTCATTCTAATCCTAAGAAATTTTATCTTGAGATTTGAAGATCCTACCTAAACTATGATGTATGAAGTTAATTTTTTTTAAAAACAAGAGTTAGACCTACACATTGAGATTATTTTGCAAAGGTGGTATGAAGAATGACAAAAGACATTGATATTTGATTGAATTATCTCAAAGATGCATTTAATTACATAAATATGGTCTATCTTTATGAGTCTAATCCTTAAATAACTCATATCTATGAAAGATATTCCCACCTTTGATCAAAACAAGTCATCCTAATCTTAGATATTATGTATTTTCAAAGCTAAATCTAAATTTACTAGAAACAAGTATCAATGCCCAAAAAAATTTAAGGGAAGCACAAATATGTGCTATAAAAAGCAAAGATCAATGATGTTTATGCTTCTAAGAAAATAATTCACTCAAAAACACAAAGATATATTGATATTTAGATGAAATAGACTAAGATCAACAAAAATTTAGAGAATTCATGCCCTCCTTCTAGTGCTAGGAGGAGCTTCTCCTGTTGATGATTCTAAATGAACCACAAGTGCTTTAATGTTTAAAGAACACTTTTCATTTTAGAATTTATAAAATTTATAGAATGAGTTTTAGGTTTTCATAACCTATTTTCTTGTGGTGAAAGCAAGATAAACTATTCCATAATATTTATATTATTTGGTGGTTGAGAGCCACCTTGGTTTATTCTTTATGAATTATATAGAGTCTATGTTAATACCTCAAAAATTATGTTCTATATTTAAGCTACAAGATAATCTAAGTGGATATTTATAATGAAGCTAAAAATAAAGTGATCTAGTGTAAAAAAAGAGAAAGCAGAAGGGTAAGGTATAAAATAAATGAGTGATAACAAATTTTAGTCTCAAAAATTATGACAAAGCATAAATTACAATTGAGTATGCATTTAACCAATATATAATGTAACATAGCCTAAACTAAAATTCCACTATATATCTAGAAAACTTTGAAGGACAATGTAAAGAGTCACAAGTAAGAAATAGGTCTACTTTAAGGATTTAGTACTATAATAAAATAACATTTACACATCTAAATATAGATAAAAATGAAATGAAGAAAAACCTAAGATCTTCCAACTAATCTAGCATATGCACAAATTAGAAACATTGTGATTAGAAAATGAAACTCATAATTCAAAGATACCATTCAAATTTAGGACCTCTACTAGAAATTGAGAGAAAATATATATTATGAACTGACACATAAAAAATGGACAATCTTTACAAAATTCCTTGATTATATTAATTGATTCAAGTGTATAAAATTGCTCAAAATTCTCTCTTTTGTAAATGGTGATACATGCCTTTATAGAAAGATTAGGTAGTATATCAGTCAGTTATAAAACATAGGTGTACAAAGATAAGGATATTTGTCCTTACCAATTCTAAAATACACATGTTTCTCATAATTAGACTAAACTAGAGGCCAATATTCTAGAAAACTATCATATGCCTTTACAATGGATTATACTATTTCAAAAAGTTATATAATTATATAA
This sequence comes from Torreya grandis, assembly GCA_037957365.1. NCBI lineage: Eukaryota > Viridiplantae > Streptophyta > Pinopsida > Cupressales > Taxaceae > Torreya > Torreya grandis. Next base: position 1,113,474 of record JARHVA010000838.1, on the reverse strand, counting down.
AATAGAATGCTACTTAATTTACTTGTGGGGCCTTCAATTATCATTGTTGCAGGATGCTCATGGTTTTAGCATGTTTCTCATCAATAGCTCTAGATCAACATCAAACTTCATGATACACTCCTCTTTATCTACCAAGTCATCAAGTTCCCTGTCATTCATGGCCATGGCTTCTTTAATGCTCTTACCTTCATTTATCCTTTCTCCTACATTTAATATCATGTCTAAGATATTATTTTTATCATCCCTAGATTTTCCTTAGCTTTTTATTTTGATTTATTGGGTTACTAAAGTAGCCCTATGCTTAAATTCTTCATCACTTATAATTCCAAGGATACTGGGTTCTATAGGATCTATGAGCATGGTCCCGAAAAATTATTCAATTCATTCAATTAGATCCTTATCATATTTTAGTAGTCTTTCCACAACATTATACCAACCACTCAAACATTGAAACCTTTCAATCCTAATTCCCATAATTATGCTCAAGTGTCCCAAAATTATGGTTTTGAATGTTGGGATTTACTTCCTTGCTCAAATGTTGTGAAGTTGGGCTATTTTGTCCTCTGAGGCTTACCATTGGGTGACCAATTTCTTAGCCAATGTACACTACCCCTCTAATGCACTCTACCTCAGTTTAATTATTTTGATTACCTCAAACGTGTCATAAAATGACTCATCAAGAATTTTGTTCATTGCCTCAAGCACTAATAAAATTGCCTATGTTTGCAAGTTTTTATTTTCTCTTTCCAAATTTAAGATCATCTACTTCATCCCCTAGACACCAGCTTTATCCTATGCTGATTAGGCCTCAATCAATCTTTCCACATCATCTTCTTGAATCGTTGCCTCACCAAGCTATTAGCCAACCAAAGGGGTTAATCCAAAAAAGGGATCCACCTTTTGAAAGGTTAATTCATCAATTCCAACCATAGTTGTCCTTATTATAATCCTTTCCATTCCAATTGTTTTAGGTTTGAATTAGATGGTAGTGACTATATTATTTAATCTGGGAGGCTTTAAGACCTCAACACTTGAGCTACTAGATGCTCCTAGGATATCCATCTTCTTATTTTCTACTCCTTGGGTGATGAAAATTTTTATTTCTTATTTCTCTTTCACCATAGCTCCAATACATGTATTTTTGTCATTTTTCACCTCAACATGAACAACTCTTGTCATGGTCCATGAATGAGAAAGAGAGTAGATATTTTATAACTTTCCATAAATGAACCAATCAGGAATGACTATTTTGTGAATTAGAAATACATCACTGAAGAGATTGATTTCACTAGTGGGGTGAGTGAAATTCAATCTTGGTCTCTTCCTTCGTCCAATGGGGATGACTGCTATCTCTACCTTCCTCTTCTCTTGTGATGCCATAGGAACAAGCTCTTTTCCTTTTACTTCATCAGGATCCTCTTTCTTATCTGAATCATAAGGCTATACAAGTTCCTTGAGGGCACCTTCAAGTGTTTATTTTTGATCCAAGGCTATCATATCCAAATATTTTATGAGAGAAGGTGGCCTTTGGGGAAGTGTTGAAGGTGGGGGGGGGGCTTCCTAGGTCTCTCTTCCAATCTCACTTCTCCTAACTTATCCTTACCCTTGCCTTGTTCATTTTAATTTTGCATAATTTTCCCTTGAGACTATGGTTGTTATTCCTAGGGATATTCTTGGGATGTCCTAAATGGTCCAAGTATCAAGTGATATTATAAAGGATTCATTTACTAAGTTTCCCTTGAATTTTTGTCATCCTTTATTAACCTGTGTTCAATATTGATGTTGTGTCCTTGAATCCTAGAGAACACCTCTTTATAATTATTAGCCTTAATGTATATGGTATCATGAACACCAAGATGATGTACATATTAAATCTTTGGGATTTTCTTTTCTTTCAAGTGACTTGACACTATACCCTGATGATCTCACATATTAAGTTCATCAAGTTGAAAACCAAATGAATCCTGGTGTCTGGACATGGTATCAACCTATTTATAATCCTAAACTATGGTCCTTCAAATGATAAGAGGGAAGGGTTAGAGAAGTCCTTTCTTCATTTCTTTACAAGTTCCATCAATGCCATGTAGGAATTGGGAAGTAATTTATTTCTTAGTTAGCTGGCTAGGAATATATACCAGTAATTGGTAAGGTTAGGATAGGATTCCCTCAATCTTTATGACTATAAAATTAGTGTAATAACATATGTCTCCCATCATTTCAACATACTTCTTTATTAGTGGGTTGACCCTAGGCATGGGAACACTAGTGATGGTCTTAACTATGGTTGGATAGATGTAGTCACAGATAAATTGCATGTGATTCCTATACTTGAATATATGTAATTTGGAATAATGGTGTGAAATAGTGGTTTTGCCTTTTGGGGTCTAATTTATAATACTTTGGAAGTTTATTGAGGTAATAAGGGTGTCTATCAGGTATGACATCATGTAAAATTTCTTGGAGGCCTTCCTTTTAAAGGAAATGAATTGTTTGGGGAGGAAGACATTGATTAAAACTCCAATGGGAGGGGTAAGATTTTCTTCCACCTTGAAATGTACAAATGGAATATATATTTTGTTCACATATGTGGTTGAAGGAGCTCCAAAGGCTCAATTCAATAGGGTTATTATAACCCTAATACCCTTCATAAATTGGACTACCATGATTTTACCATTATATCCCTTGAAGATAAGAGGGCCTTAGTGCAACTAGGGTTTAAGGAAAAAGTCCAAGTCATGGTTGTTAGTCCATTCCTAGATTTTGGATAGTTCTACATGGGGAAGGGGGAGCTTATAATACTTATCAAATTCTATAGGAGAAATATATGCTATTTTTTTGGAATTTCCCTCTTGAATGATTAATTTATTATCAATTCTATAGTCAATAAAGATGGGAGTAAGGATGTTTATATAGTGTAGTACCTCAGGTTTTTCCATGACATGGTGAAGGCTAGCCATCTAGATTGTAACTAAGTCATAATGCCTCTTGATTATAGTGGTGATTATTTGATCCTCTTTGGGAATGGGTGGTAACTCCTATATCATGAAGAAGAGCTTGGACCAATTCCTAATAACTAGGATATTTAGCACTCCAAGGTCTAACCTAGAGTCTTTAAATATCTGACCTTCATTGTTTGTTGACAAGTAGAGGTTGATCTCCTCTTTTAATTATTGTCTGAAAGCAACCATTGTCACTATTCATATAAATTTCTTACACTAAATTACAAATTATCTCTATGAAAGCTCTCTCACACTTAAAAATATAATTAAATTTTCCTTTGAACAACTTGTAACCAATTGAGTCTATTTGGGTCACGTTTATATAGGGTTTAGGATTTTGGAGATTTAATGGTATAATATTCCAAGCTTTGGATTATACATGCCTTAGATTTTATTTGGACCTTTGCCTTTATACTTTTACATTTTTGATCCCACAAGGTCTTGTATTTTATAATTTTCTACTTGCATGGTGCCTATGTAGTAGTGGTATGGGCCTTTTATGGGATTTTTCATAAATTCCATTTGAGCACTAGCCATTGGCAAAACAAAATTACTCTTTTATTTTGACTCATTGGATCAAAATCCAAAATTAGTGTGAGTCATTGATTATAACCTAGGCCCTTACCTATGATTGGCTCATTTTGTTCCAAACATTATAGTTGTGACACTTGGCATCTTTACATGCCTTCCCAATGCTTTTAATCCTCTGACAATGCCTTATCAAATGGTTATTGGCCATGGAATGAGCTTACAAGCCTTTTAAAATTCATGAGTACCATAATATCATTGTATCATCCTCTAGTAGCGAAGCATGAACCATCAAATCATCCTATCAACTCTACCTCAAATGGGCCTTTTCCACATGTTGAACTCATGGGTTCTTGGGGCCTCTTTAAAAAGTCTATGAGAGCCTTCATGTTATTGGATCAAAATCCAGTGGCAAAGTGTGAATCATTGATCTATAAAAATGCCGAAACATTAAGTTATATTAATATGACCTCAACTTAGGCTTAATCCCCTTAGGATAAGGTTTTTTTTCTTTATTAAACAATAAATAAACCTTAGGCTAAGGATTTTATGCCTAAGTTTTTCCAATTTATATGTAGGGGGTCATGGCCTAAATATTCTAGACCAATGTTTACACCATGTTTAATAAACACAATGTATGTATTGGTCTAAAATATCAATATCAATCCTTTTTAAAATATGCTCAAAAATATCAACATGACCTAATGGTCTAATAACAAATAGGATTTTATTGTATTGATAAAACACATTAAAATCTTTAGCTAGAAGTATTTGGTCTATATTTCATGATACAAGGACTCTCTTTTAAAATAAAACTTAGTATAAGTCTATAGTTTAAGGTTCATGAAATTTGAATAAAATGTCATGGGGACCTTAAAGTATAGACTCAGACTGGGTTTACATTGCATATACTTAGACCATACAACCATTTCCACATTTTGAAAATTGAAGATTTCTTGTGTTTGAGCATTTATTGAGCACATCACTTAGCCTGTAAAACCATTTTTGAGAATTCCAACAAGATTTTGGAGTGTATTTTGATATTGAGAATAATAATTCATTATCTTAAATTTAATGATCATGAGGGCATCAAGTATGTCCTCACGAACATCAAATGATGATTGTACAATCATCAATTTTAAGCTAGTGAAGTTTTCTAATTTGATGGGATTAAAGTTAATAGTTATGTAGATGTCAAATACATCCTTTTGGATGTTAAATTATGGTCACATGAATGAAAATTTTAATTTTATCAAATTATTGTGACCCAATTCACTCCATGAGATCAATATCTATGACAAAGCATCAGCCATCGATCATGATCCAAGAACATGTTCATGATTAGTTGTTTTATTGATCAGGACCCATTTGTCTCTGATCATCAAATGCAAGGCTATCGTGTGTCGATCCTTTAGGCCTTCTATAACCTTTTGAATTTTCAACTATGCCTCACTCTATCCAATCAGGAGGTTGTAATGAAGTTAGAACTTAAATTTGATTGGTCTAATGGGCTATATGTTGGATTCCATTAGGCTTTCCTCAAACCACTAGATTGAAATGTTGTGAGAAAGTGCAAACCATTAAATCATTTGAGATTCATGTTCTTTAAGCTAAATTTTAGGTTTTTCTCATTCGATTGGATTAAAGGCCATGATAAAATAAAGGTCATTTGATACTTTGAGATGTAAGGAAGTTAATGTTAGGACTGAATAGATATAAAAGTCTTAGGATTAAGGTGTTAAGACTAAGGTCTCACTCATATTAATAAATACATTGGGACCTTAGGATTAAAACCTTAGACTAAGTTGTAAATCAAAGGACTGAGCTAACATAAAATTAAACTCAAGGAGCCAAGACTTAGGCTAAGGTGTTAAGACTAAGGTTCCAGTTGTATTAATAAATATGTCAAGGCCTTAGGATTAAAACCTTAGGCTATGTTAGGAAATACTAAAATGACCTCCCATAATGAACAAGTAGTTAAGCATACAAAGGAACTTTTAAAGGGGAATGTAATGAAAGGGGACCAAGTATTTTAAGTTAAGTTTAGTTGTGTTAAAAACACAAATAAGCTTAAAATATGAACTTTATCCTTAGGTCCAAAAATTGATTTTAATAAGGGTTCTCATAAATTTGGTTCCTTCCATTATTCAAATTTAAACTAAGGACTTTAGCTGGGATTTTGAAACATGAAATTCTCAAGGACAAACACCATGGAACCTATAACTAAAAATCATAAAGAACATTTATTAGAAATTTTATTCCAAATTAAATTAAAACAAAACTAAGTAATCCTACTTTAAATAAAGAGGATGATCTTAAAATTCTACAAATGACCTTAACATGCTAATTTTTATGTTCAAACTTTAGGGTTTCTTAAGGGTCCTAATTTTCAAAAATGGGGGTATGTTGTTCCCAATAGGTTGATCACTATAAAATAAATCAATATCAATCATATCAAAACCATATACCTTTCGTATTTAAAATAATAACTTTTAGATATGATTACCCTTTTAAATATGTTTATGGGAGTTAAAGAGACAAATAATTTTTTTTAGTGGAGTGTATGTTTATGCATATCATCTATTTAGGGAAGTTTTTCATTGATTGGGTTTTGATAATTAGAGACAAAATTAATGAAAAATAATCAAACTAGATTTGACACAATAATTTTATATGACTTCATACTTGGTCTATTGAATTACAGTCCTCCAGCCTTGGTATACTTTGATAGAGGTGAAATAGAATATCCCTAGCATATTGATATATGACAAATTTCCTTATATCACTCATGATAAGGGAAGAAGACATTTTATTATATTAAATGATGCATACTCCATGATGGTAGTCATATAACTAGAAATAAACCTTATGGCCGAAATTTCCAATGAGTGAAGTTCTTTAATCAGGAAGTGTGGAAGTTATTTCAACTAATTTATAAAATTCATGTATATCTAGGTTTGTGGATTTGAAGATGTCCCTTTCAAATTTAAAAAGTATCTTAGTGATAAAATTATTCTACCTGAGAATTTAAGACAACTCAATGAAGTTCACAATAAATTCACTAATCATCATGTAAGAGGATTAACCTTCCCTATCAGTCTTGGTTACTTTAGTTACAAGACACCCAGATATACCTCTAATATTTAAAATTCATTGGTATACTTTACAACCCACACACTAGTAGAATTTGTTTTGATAGAAAGGGTTTTGTGAAAATTGATGTTATAATGGGCTCTAGTTACTAGTAGAATTGGTTTTGATAGAAAGGGTTTTGTGAAAATTGATGTTATAATGGGCTCTAGTTACCCTCATATTTCAAAGATTGAATACTACTAGGAAGACTGCAAAGATGGTTTCAAATTCAAAAAGAGAGATTGGTCCTAGATGACAGTAAAATAGATGAAGTCTTTAAGATTTGAATTGTGAAAAATGAACTTTGAATATGATGTCAATGATTTTTTAGAAGATATTTTCTATGAAAATATCAACCTAACAACCATTCCTCTAATCAATTTGTCAATAAAATAATTGATAAACATTATGTAACACACACAAGCCATTCTATCAAGATCAAGATAATGGTATGATAATAGAATGAGAGAGTTCACTTTAGGAAGTTGTTAAAAAGATGAAGGAACTTCAAAATCGAAATAAAAAACTTATTTTAATCTAGTTTCTCAATCTCTAGGCACCAAGATATTCATAAATAAATCTAATTTGGTTTCTATAAGTGGAGTAGATCTAGAATATCCCAAAAAAGCTAAATTTCTTAAATAGACATGTGAAGGAGATCCTATAAGTAGAAATATCTATATCAAAAGTCAAAATTCATCCACCACTCCAAAATAAAAAAAAGATATGGAACCTTCATTGTTGATTATGAACACTAGTCAATCATGTTTAGTTATATACCTATCTTCAATTTATTTTCCTACCATTTCTCTTCCCATAGAATCGCCTACATATTCATTCCTTCCATTTTCTCCTCCACTTCCACTATCCTCATTCCCTACTCCATTTCCACTTCTACATCCATATAAATTTTTATCTATGAATTAATTTTTTACTCCCCCATAATTAGTTGAACCTAGATCTATTATTATATCACCCTTGTAATAGTTATCATCATTAGCTCCATTGGTTTTCACAGATGCTCAATTAGCTAGTTCATATGGAAACATGTCTTCATCATGGGTAAAACAAATCATGATCAATAAAAAGCCTTTATTCACACCATTTAAGATTTATTTTGATGCTATCAATAGCCTATTCAAGGTCCTCCAAAGAAAATAGACCCCAAGACTACTTTGAGGTTGATGATTGATACTTTAGGTACATAGTCTATGGAAATAATAAAACCTCATGTGGAGAAGAATAAGGATGAAATGAATTTTGTTGATAATGGCATTAGAAAAATAAATTTGGGTGAATCAACTTGTAAAGGTACCATTAAATATTTCAAAGTGATTAAAAATATGCTACTTCAAATGACATAAGAGGGAAGGTTGACCTTGGAACATCTAGAATAAAAGGTACATGTGCTTTAACTTACTTCAAACAAATCCTAAATTTTGGTGAAGTTACTCATAGTGTTATTTATACACCTACATCAATTTATTAAATAATAATAATTCCAAGTTCCTAATTTGTCATTAATAAAGACTTGATTTCCAAAATTAGTAAGTATAAAAATCTTGGTAAAGTGATGGAATCTTGGGTTAAAAATTTGTTTCTTGAAGGCTTTAAGTTCCTCAATGAGAATAAAAGAATTTATGATCTCATAAATTCTAGTTAGGAAAAATTTGAATAAGAAAAACTATTGGACATTTTCTTCAGATGCAATTATTTTCATTGATTTCTAGGTGATCTAAGTACATAATGCATTAATGACAAAGTAATATGTTCCAAGTGTATTTGAGAGTGCATATCATACATGCATATCTTTGGGATTATAGAATATGTTTTTACATTATGTTACTATTTCATAGGTCATATGAGTTATTACAAGTGTGTTGATTATTTCCTGAAGGTAAATAAATTCATTAGAGTAGTCATATGAATGTGTAGGTTTTCCTAGTCCTCCTGGAGAATTATGTTGAGTGAGTAAATTTATGATGTTATCATTTTCACATGTGTTAGTATTAGAAGGAATTGGTCATATGGGTCTGATCAATTTTATGCGTAGTATTTATAGTCTAAGTTTTAGATCATAAGGTTATGTTTAGAAAAATGTATCAAGTTCTAAAGTTTTTATTCTAGGTAGATTATAGTTTTTGGCATACATAGACAAATTCCAAATATCGAGTGAATTTGATATCGGGATGCCAAGTATAAAAATATAGATCAATTAGATCAATCATTTGGATCAAGGATCAATGGAATGTGGGTGTTCATGTAGATGAAGAGATAATGACATGTAGATGATCAAGAAAGTGGAGATATAATGGTGAGCATGAATTCAATAAGTAAAAGGATCTTGAGATTACATTTAGGATTTCCAAGTGGTGTAAGTGCATAGAGACTGACAATAGGGTACACATAAGGCACATGAGATTACCAAGTATCATAATCTCATTAGCATAGATAAAAGATCAATGGTTAATGATTGAAGGTAAAGACCAAGTGATTATCAAGGATATTAATGGAGCATATTTTATAAAATTACCAAGGGAAATGAGAAGAAGACAAATGTTTGAGGATTTGGATTATACAATGACCATTGGAATTTAAATTAACAAAAAAACCAATCTATATTATTTGAGATATAACTTTAGATATGTGACAAATTTGTTGATGGATTAAAAAGGAAATTTGTGAAGGAATTAAAGTCACATACATAAAAATTAGTCAAAAGGTTTAACTATCTGTATAATTGTAGTTATTGATCTCTAAACTTGACTATGTATCTGATAATCTTTTGTAAGTGACCCAAGAAGAATCTTTTAGTTTGTATTGATGGTATATTGATGTTTCAAGCTAAAATATCTACTGTATAATGTTTTATACTTCATGAGGACCATATTTTTAAATTTTGGAGGTTTCACTAATCCATCAGTATGAACAAATTCTTACAAGTTGACTATTCATTCATGGTGTTCTTATGTACAAGACTAATGCTTGAGCAGATTTTATAGATAAAGAGGAGTATAGAGATGGATGTAATCACTTGAAGGTGTTTTAAGATTAATTTAGAGTGGAATTATGTTTTTTTAAATGTTCTTGTGTTTTTTAATTGCTTGATGAAGTACTAAAAGGAGTGAATAGGTCTCCATAAGACTTATAAGGGCTACTAAGGCCTAATTGAAAGGTGTACTTTCTTCAAAATGACCCATGGATGCTATGGATAACCTATGAGGGTGGTATTGAGATATGTATTAAGTTTGATAAAATTATTAAGGGTTAAATCAAGTATAATGGCTACCAAAAAACATGATATTCATGAAGGCTCTATAAAGAGTGAAATAAAAGTTGATGGTTTCTAAAATTGAGGTGTGGAATAGAGAGTTGTGAAGCAAAGGAAGAAGAGAGAGTGTGTGTCAAGAGAATGGATTGAAGATAAAATTAGGTTGAGGATTGTGTGTGTGACTTGGAGGGTCATAATTATGATTTCATAATAGTCTAATTAAAAGATTGAATATTGAGGATGAGTGAAGAGGTCTAGAGTCATCTAAAAGGGTTTTTTGGATGCATTACTTATCTATGAAAGATTGAGATAGTGTGAAGTGTTAAAATATATTATTTAGACATTATTTTTCCATTATATTGAAAGGAAATCAAAGTTTAGTAGCTATTTATTTCATAGTTGTTATGTGGGTACTCAACATCTAGAACAAGTTGGTACTTGTTCATGCTTAGGGGTGCGTGTTCCATGTGAAGTGGGTGATTCACTAAAATGTCTCTTGTTTATGATAATTTTATAGGACAATTTTTTCATGTGTTTATATTATTAAGATTGGGTTCTATTCCCCATGATGGTTTCCCACATAATTTATGTGTTGTGTGCTTGATATTTCATCATATTTCATATTCATTGTTATGAATGAATTATATGGTTTAAGAATGCTTGTGGTGATTTATTAAGGAGTTTAATTGAATTTTGGATGATCTTTAATCATTGATTCACCCCTCCCCCTCTCAATGATTATACCTCTAAAAATTAGTATCAGGGCCACACCTTTACAATTTTAACCACTTAAAGGTGATATAAGGTACAATATGACAAGTCAACATATCCAGGGTTTATCTACAAAGAAAGCACAAATTTTCATTGAATATAATTATTCTCTTTGGATTGAAATAATGAGGACATAAATCATGTCTCTAGGGTTTGATATTTGGTAATCTATTATGGATGGTTATACTACAACAACTATTCCTCCAACTAGTGAAACTAATAAGAATTTAAGTGAAAAATAATTAAAATGAAATTAATGCCATCATTTGTGGTCTCTAAAAGTCTAATTTCACCAAGGTTATCCATTATAAGTTTGTCAATAAAATTTGGGTGAAACTGCAAACTATGTATGAAGGAGATTCAAAAGTTAAGTTGGCTAAATTACAAACTTACCAAAGGCAATTTGAAGGCCTCAAAATTAAATAAGAAAACCCTATTGAATCATTTCTTCTAAGGTTTGATGAGATAGTAATCATGATAAAAGGTATTGGAGAGAATATTGAAGAATCTATTGTAGTACAAAAGGTATTAAGGTTTATCACTCTAAGATTTGATTCAAAAGTATCTATTGTAGAATAAATTTATGATCTTACTCAGATGAAGATGGATGAATTAAATGGTATATTTATTGCCTATGATATGAGAGTCAATGAGGATAGACTTCCTATGAAGGAAAAACAAATTCAGTGTGATCAACAAGACAAAATACATAAAGAAGAAGTTAAGTCTTGAAGACTTTGACCTTAATGAAGATCAATGTGAAGCCATGATTGTAAGGAAATTAAATGTAGGATAGGTAATTATGAATGGAAACTTACTTTTAAATGTTTTTTAATATGGTAAATTTGGTCATTTTGTAGGTAGATACTTAGATAGAGGCAAGTATTAACATAAAGAATCTCATAAGGGTTTTCATGAGGATAAACACAATAGATTTAAGGGTCTTAATAAGTACATAAAGTTGTTCAATAAGATAAATGACAAGGATTCATATAAAGGAAGTGAGATTATTTTATTGTGAAGAAGATAGTAAATCATTTACAAAAGAAGAAGAAATCACATTAGATAATGATGATTCATTTCATAATGAGGATAAGGAGACACTATTCATGTCTATTAGTATTAATGAAGGTTAATGTTCTTTAAGTAGAGATTTATTTAGAGGAAATAGCTCATAGGAAGAAGATGAAAAATTCACTCTTAAAGATAAATATCTAAACACTGTCAAAGAAATGAAGCTACTATAAGGCAAGAATAGAAAACAAGGTTCCTTGATCAAATCCTATGAGGAATAAGTTGGCATATTTGAAGGGATATTGTGTAATGAAGTAAAGGAACATGTGAGATAACTCAACAACTTGAAACTCATTTTTTTACTCTTAATAAAGAGGTAAAGAGTAAGGATGAAGAATGTATCATGTATCAGTAAAAAATGGAGTCTTTGAAAATGAAACTAAATCAAATTATGAGAAAGCATGAAAAATATTAGAAGTTAGAAATAAGCAGATCTAAAATAGATGATATCATGACAAATAAATATGTAGCTGATGATTTAGACATTAAAAAAACTAAGATAGGTAATGAGACTGAATTGATAAATGCTATTAAAGAACTAAAAATTAAGAAGAAAAAGAATAAGAGGATAATGTCACAAATCAATAATTATGAGGAATAATTTAGTATGTTTGAGGCAATAATACATTATAACACCAAAGAACATGAATATAAAGTCAAGCATCTCAATACTTAGTTATATATTGTGTCTACAAGATTAAAAACTAAATAAAATGAATGCTCTAGGTATATAATTGAAATTGAGTCCTTAATGGTTGAGTTGGAGAAGACATATATCAATGTAAGGTATTTTGTGAGGTTTGAAAAGAGTTCTAATGATCTTGACAACATTATGAGTAGGCAAATGTCTTCAAGTGATAAATCTAGTCTAGGTTTTGAAAAGGAACAAAAGGTTGAAACTCAAGACAAAGAGAAGGATAACCTGAACAATAAGAATTAGACCTTAAAGGTTAATGATTATTCAAGGATTGATGGTACTTGAACATTGAAAAGTAATGCTATTAGAAAACCAAATGCTATGAGGTATGTAAATTTTAATGGTAAGTGTTACTCATGTAATCAATTTGGTCATAAATCAAGAGAATGTAAAAGACCCTCAAGGAATGAATTTGCTTGGAACTATGATATTTATTATTAATCAAGTGGCATAAGTGAATTTTAATGCTACATATGTTATCATATGAGGCACATTACAATATTTTGTCCTAACAAGGTAAGAAAAAAGAGCTTTTATTAAGTATGGTTTGCTACAAGTTTCAAGAGAGAGGTCACATATAAAAGTTTTGTAGGAATGGTCAGTCTCTTACTTCAAATAAAATAAATTATAACATGAATAAAATAAGATATAATGAATGGATACCCAAGCAGGTTAATGGGTTTTTTTGTCATGAAAAAACAAGAAACAAGTCCAAGTATCAAAGAGCAAGCCTAATTTGGCCAAATAGATAAAGAGATCAAGTAGGACTCTAAGTTAAAAAGAAAAATGAAGTTATGGACTCATTCAAATTCAATCTGATGATGAGGTAATACTATAAGTAAATTAAGTGTATGGAGATGTTGTAATATCCTTAGTTTTGGGACTATTAGTCTCTCATGATAAATGGGTGTTTCTATATATGCTTATTAGGAGATATCTATCTTATGTAGAAGCAAGTGTGCATGGTCTAGGTGATGAAACAAATGCAACTATCAATACAAGAGGTATGTAGAGTTTTTTATTGGTCTTTAATACCAATGATTTTTATATAAATTATGATATTATGTTTTCGTGACTTGTATAAATCATTATAAGGTATTTGGTTAAGGGGGAGAAATAAGTTCACAATCTTGTTCCAATAGTTGGTAATCAAAAGCTACAATAAACCCATTTAGGGACATTGGTTCTAAAATAAAATTTGGTAAAATTTTGATGCTTGGTTTGATAGGTCAAATCATAAAGTATTAAGGTAAGCTTATTTAAAAGAGTGGCTTGATCATCTTTTGAAAATCACGGTGTTGTCTTATAAGAGAAAATTTAAAGGAAATGATGCAATTTTATCATGATTAAAAGATGGTCTGAAGGTGCTCAATATGAACCTAAGGTCAAGATACTTAAGGGGAGTCTCTCTTAGTGTTTTTAAAATGTGATCACTCCTATTTTATTGATATTTTGTGTTTCTTTTTCATATATCATGGTATGGTCAAGATGATATATTGTCAATGTGCAAGACTATAAAGATATGGTAAGAAATGGTTTGAGAATAGGTTATATGAGATTGGTTTAATGTTAGGGGGAGATTTATAAGCTATGTGAGTAGTTTTTAATTCTAAGGATCAAGTTGGAATATTTAAGGATTATACCCTTTGTCATTAATGTCAAAGGGAGAGAAATTTTAGAATGAAAGAAATGTTTACTTTGGGATAAAGCATTCTGAAAAGAATTTTCCATCAATGACAAAGGGCTAAATTATTGAGCATGTTATTGAGATTTATTAATTTTCATTTATGTCAAGGTGATCTAAGTACATAATTCATTAATGACAAATTAATAGGTTCCAAGTGGATTTGAGAGTGCATATCATGTGTGTAGGTCTTTAGGATGATAGAAAATGTTGTTGTCATTATTTTCCTATTGTAGAGGTCATTTGAGGTGTTATGAGTTCTTAGAGTGATTATAGAAGTGAAAGGAATTCATCAGAGTAGACATATGAATCTCTAGGTTCTCCTAGTCAACAATACAAATCAAGCTGAGTGAGTGGATTGATGATGCCAACATTCACACATGTGATAATATCAAAAAGAGTTGGTCACATGGGTCTAATAAATTTTATACCTAGTTTCTATGGTACAAGTTTTATATCATGAGGTTGTGTGTATAAAAATATATCAAGGTGAAAATTTATCCTTCTAGGTATATTTCAATGTTTCCAATACTTAGCTAAATTTGCAATATCAAGTGACTTTTATACAGGGTTTCCCAGTGTTGAAATCTAGCTCAATCAAATCAATCATTCAGATCAAGGATCAATGACATGTAGATGAAGATAAAATAAAACACTATTGATTGTACAAGTGCATAAATAATGGTGATCATGATTTCTATAAGTCAAAATATATTGAGATTGCATGTAAGACTACCAAGTGGTGTAAGCACATCAAGACTAATAGTAGGGTACACAGAAGGCACATGACACTACCAACTATCATGATGGCTAGAGATTGAAGGAAAAGACAAAGTGACTCCCAAGAATATAAACATATTATATTTGATCAAATTTATAAGGGGCATGAGATGAAGACACATGTCTAAGGCTTTTACATTATGTAATGACCATTGGAATCTAAATTAACAAAAGAAAAATAATATGTATTGTTTGAGATATAAATTTTGGTATGTGATGAATTTGTTGATGGAGTAAAAAGGAAAATTTTAAAGGAATTAAAGGAAAATCTATAAAAACTTGTCATAATGTCTGAAAATATTTACAATTTTATTTATTGAGCTCCAAAGTTGACTATGTATTTGATCATCTTTTGCAAGTGACCCGAGAATGATGTTTGAGTTTGTATTGATGTTTCAAGGTGAATTATATATTATATAATGTTTTAGACTAAATGAAGACCATATATGTGAATCTAAGAGGTTTTACCAATCCATATTTAGTATGAAAAAATGGTTATAAGTTGATTGTTTGTTCGTTCATGGTGTTCTTATGTATAAGACTAATGTTTGAGTAGATTTTGCATATACAAAGGAGTGTAGTGATGGATCTAATCACCTGAAGGTGTCTAAAGAGTCATGTAGAGTGTACCTATTATTTTTTAAATGGTCTTGTATTTATAAATTACTTAATTAATTACTAAAGGATTGAATAAGTCTCCATGAGACCTATAAGGGCTATTAAGTCCTAATTGAAAGGTTTATCTTCTAAAAAGTAACCCATGGATGCTATGGATGACCTATGAGGGTGGTACTAAGCTATGCATTAAATTTGATAGACTAATTAAGGGTTAAGGAAATTATATTATATAACTAATAAGATGATATTTATAAAGGCTCTACAAAGAGTGAAATCAAAGGTGATGGTTTCTAGAGTTGATGTGTTGAATAAACAATTGTGAAACAAAGGAAGAAGAGAACAAGTGTGCAAAGTTAATGGATTGAATAGTAGAGTAGGCTAATGATTGTGTGTATGGCCTGTAGGTATTAATTATTATTTCATAATAGCATACTTGTAGGATTGAAGATTGAGGATGAGGAAAGAGGTCTAGAATTATCTAAAATGGTGATTTTGATGCATTTCTTATGTATGCAAAATTGATAGAATGTGAAGGGATGAAAGAGAGGTGTTAGACATTGTTTATCCATTAGATTGAAATGAAATCAAAGTTATGGAGATGTTTATTTCATAGGTTTTGGTGGGTTTCTCAACATCTAGAACAACTTGGTGCTTGTTCATGCTTAGGGGTGGGTGTTCCTTGTGAAATGGGTGATTTACTAAAAGGTCTCTTGTTTGTGAAAATTTTATAAGATAAGTAGTCCATGTTTTTATAGGTTTGAGAGTGGGTATTATTCCCCATGAGGTTTCCCACATAATTTAGGTGTTATGTACTTAATATTACATCATCTTTCTTATTCATTGTTATGAATGACTTATATGCTTTATGAATTATTATGGTGATTGATTAAGGATTGGAATTGAAGTTTGGATTATCTTGCATCACTAATTCAACCATGATCTTAGTTATTATAACTCTAACAAAAAATGAATACACAAATACATTGAAATATGGAATAAATTGATCATATATTTGAGGGACATGGATTCCATGGATGAAAATTATTTAGTTTAATAATGTATTCTTGATAAGTTATAAAATAATTATTCACACTTGTGGGCTCAATGCATAAGTTGGAAGATTCATGCTCTTGGTGTATCTTTGGAAGACTTGAAACAACATGGAATTTTTTCTATGAATTAAAATATGAGGCACATGCCAATATTTTGTCTATTCATTTTGACTTATCAAATTAAGATGAATCAAAAGTTATAATAGATAAAAAATTAAAATAGCAATTTTAGGTGTTGATAAAAATGAACTTTTTAGAGAAGAAACATTAAATAAAGGAGTAATGAGTAAACTAAGTATTAATCATAATGCAATTGAACACCTATTGATTAACTACCCAAAAATTTTCAATAATATTGAAGAGGCTACAAATAAATCATAAAAATGGCTTGCATTATTCAATCATGTAGTTGTTCCTATAAGAGAAGGGATTGTTGAGCCAATTTAGAGGTTCAAAATATATAGGATCAATTCATCTTAGTAGAGGGAATAATAGATTATTTCCATAGATGAACAAGGTCTTAATGATTAAAAGGAAATATCATCTTTTCATAACCATTAAAAATTGCTTTTTATCTTTCCATGATTCTACTTCTTCATTTCACTCTTTGTATAACATAAATGGGTTATGTTTTACCTTTTTTAATTCATTAGTGATAAGATTAATTGTAAAATAGAATTTTTTTACTCAAAATTTGGTTGTGAGGGTGGTCAAAAGGTGGATACACCAATTTCAAACTATTAATAGGAGTTTTGAGATCATTAACATGGATCTATGATGGTTAAACATTTTGTAGCAAAGATAGAGAGCACAGTTTGTATTTTCAACTTGTTGAAGAATAAATACAATAAAAAATTTGTAGACTTTATACCCAAAATATACCTAAATAGATAATTTATGTGTGTACATTAATATATTCAAATTTTATTATCTTTAATGTTGCTAATTTTCATTATTAGATAGTCAAAATACATGACATTTTAGTGTGGAATTTCTCTTGAATTTTCATTAAGAGTTTTTATAATTATGAAATCTTAGTGGGCTAAGAATATGATTCTATTAATTATTTTAAAGAAATACAAGGTTGTTTATCACTTCTCTTATAATTATTAAATCTCTTTGATGTATATACTATTATCATTAGAATTTTTATGATTGAGGACGTATTTCAAGCCTCCTCACTTAAGTGATAGCATGATAACTCTTCAAATGTTGTGGGTGACCTTATAGCTAAAGAGAACATATAGATAGGGATAGTTCCCTTGATTCTCTCACCTAGATACTACAAACTAAGCCAATTGATTTCAAGGGAAAAGGGAGAGAGAACTAAAAACAAATTAACCTAGGGAGGTGATGCACCAAATTTATCTCCTCCACCTACCTATCATGCACTAATAACATGAACTATTATTGAATCTAATTATACAACTCAAATGGAGTATCCAAACATGAGTGCTTCACACAGAGGTTATAGTATGATGCATAGACTAAGGGGATAATCAAGAGGTCTAAAGGATAATAATGAATTATTATACTTTAAATACACATAAGGATATTATAATCACTCTATATAAATTGCAAATATGACTTACACCTAAAAATCGGTGAGAGATAGGACAAATGAGAGGAGGTTGTATACACCATCACTAGAATTCATAAAATAACATGAAGCATTCACTAGTTACAAGAATAAGATAAGGCTATAAATTAGTTTTATACATATCAAAAGAAAATTACAAGTGCTTATTTGGACATGGCTACACCATATCTATCAAAAGGATTTCAAACAATAACAAAATAAGGCATACATATAGGAGAAGGAAGAAGAGAGAGAGAGAGAGAGAGAGAGAGAGAGAGAGAGAGAGAGAGAGAGAGAGAGAGAGAGAGAGAGAGAGAGAGAGAGAGAGAGAGAGAGAGAGAGAGAGAGAGAGAGAGAGAGAGAGAGAGAGAGAGAGAGAGAGAGAGAATTAATTATCAATATGAATAAATAATATAAAAATATAAAATAAATAAAAAACTTCCAAATTATATTTATGATGTCTGTCTTCAACATGTGTGTGCTTCATTTGTTGACAACTTGAGCAAGGTGGCATAAGAGTTATGTTTGGCTTGGTGAATTAACCTTGAGCTCTTAAAACTATCCCTTAGAGTTATTATGAGAAGAAAAATAATATTATTAGAGTATAAATAAATTTTACACCAATTTCAAATCCACATCCAATCATCTTCTCATATTTTTTCTATAATTTCCTTCATAGTTCTCACTTTTGCCCTCTTCACGGCCTAATCCTTGTACCCATATCTTAGTAGAAATCTCATTAGTTTTAGATATACACAAAAATTTTAGGAAAAATAAGGGAATAGTTTATTCCATTTATCTCCTTATAACTTCAGACATAATTTAATGTCCTAATTTCCAATAGAAACCCACTTTCTCAACACCCACCTTTCGTAATTAGGCCTAATTAGGCCCAATGCAAGCCTATAGCATTAGAGAGAATAAAATTACATAAATTACTACCCAAAAACCTTAAAAATATTGTATTGTACATAAAATAAGGTTTGGTGGAAAATTTTGAGGTAATTCCATGGGTTAGAACTCAACTTAGGCAAGTTTCAAGATTTCTAGCCCTAGGATACAAAAATATAGGCTTGAGTAGGGTGAGAGTTAATAAAAATGGATAAAGAGAGTCATATATTGTTTAAAGACAAGAAAAAAACATTTTTTTGGTCTTATTCACCTTAATAAAACTCCTCTAATAATTTATTTTTAATGAACACTCCTCAAAATCATCCAACATGTCAATTTCTCCCAATTCTATAGGTATTTTGGACTATATAATGGGTTGTAGGTGTTCTTGGGGTCTTTGACCATATTAGAAACATATTAATAACTTAATAATACTTATAATGTATCATTAAAACCTAAAAACTTCATTTAAATCACCAAAACTTGAAACTCATTTCATACTTTCTTGGATTATTAGAAACTATCTTACCAAAGAAGCTCTTTAGCAAGCTCATGTCTTCATTGAGTTTGATATTTAATAAGGTCTCAAGAAATGGTATTTATTTAAGTGATAATACTTATTATACCTTAAATATACATTTAAATCATATCTTTAATGTTCTCACATTTCATTTGTTCTTCAAACCAATAATTCATGCAAGGTTTTGCTTTCTTGCTTGAAAATGTGGACTTAAAGGTCTGTAGACTTACATGTATACATTCCATTTTTTTAGGTAATATATGATATGTGTATTTGTAATTTAAGTATTATGATCATATAATTGATAATTTAATAATAAAATTAGTATAAAATACCTCTTTTAAGTCCCTTAATTACCTTCACACACCTGACATTTGCTTGTAAACACTAAAATGGTATTCTTTAGGTTTGTGGCCTACTAGTGCACTTTAAGATCAATATTAAGAGATTTGGTTAATTGGTAAATGTCATATTATATTTTATTACCTCTATAATGAATTTTATAAATTCCAATTCAACATAAACTATTTAATCAAAAACTCCATATTACTTTTTTATGCAACCTTATATCCTGTTCTTGAAGGTTGTAAGTGCATATTTTGACCTGCACATGCATTAAATATATAAATATGAGTGTTATATTGTATTTATGAGTGAATTTTGTCTTTATATAATTAATTATTATAACTCCATAATTTTTTACAAGTTTATTTCTTTCATGTTTATCTTTGGAGACTCATTGAAGAACACAAGACCACTGTTTATCAAGGTGTATTGTTTGCCCTTTGATGAATGATGATATTCCTATATCACAAGAAACACAAGAAGATTCATTATTATTTATATGATAATATATTTTAAATTAACATAATAAGACCATAATAATAATAATATGTTTGAAGGTTCATTCCATTCTTTTTGTTAATGGCCTAGCAGAGTCTTTTCAAGATGGTTATGAGTTTATATAAGTGCAAGAAAAAACCTTTTTATAAAGTGGAAATAGACCTGATAAGGCAATATAATGAATATGTAATATTGATGAGAGTTTATTTAATACATTTTTATAATCAAAACATTCAAAACCAACTCAAATCATGCTTTTAGTCATCTTATATAGGTCTGTAACTAGGTTTCTTATGCAAAACATGTAGGTAGTCTTCATCTTAGCCTATATTAAATGCATTAACAATATGTATATTAATTTAAGAGTCATGGATATTGATTTTATAAGGATATTTAACATTTTAATATGATCAAAAAGTATTCACAACTGGTCAGGATGATTTCATAAAACTAAAACCCTATAAATAAGCCCAAAATTTCCACTTCTAGGCCAATTTCCATATCTTTCCTCCTCACACGTGAAAATAATGATGTAAAATTATTTTTTATGGATATTAAAACCATTATATCACAAAAAACCAACCATTTTCATCCATTATTGTAAACTCACTGTAATAATAAAAACCCTACCTATGGGGGTTTAGGAGTATTTTGGGATGCTTAACTTGTTAACAATTGTTCATAAATAATATCCATTAAATAATTAAAATAATTCATGTAACTTTAATGGTATAATTTCCCCTATCCACACCCAAGATCACTAGTTCCAACTGTCCTTCTTCTTCATGGAATGAACACCTAAAAATGACCTTCATAAGCTTGTAAAGGGGTCAATGGAGAAGATGAAACATTTTATGCATTCCTATGGCCTAATAAATATCTAATTTAACACTAAAAAAACAATATATACCTTGAAACATCCATTTTATTACATGAATTTATCATCTCCATGTTGAATATTATCTTTACAAGCCCATAACAAGTGTCTTACTATGTTATATCTCATTTTCTTGATGTTTGGAGGCTTCCAAATATTATGCACATTGAAAATTACCAATTATAACATATTTTAGGAGGAAATAACTTGAAATATATTTGAGATACATTATATTCCTAAAATTCACTTAATTATTTAAATTATCAAAGGCAACTATTACCTTGGTATCTCTAAAACTATCTTAACCTTTGTTAAACATGAAGTAATAATGTTTCATCTTGCCATACCTTGTATCTAGAAGGTCACTTTCCTCATAGGACATTATACCACCTTATAAGTGTCAAAACACTAATATCTCATCATGGGTCAAGAAATCTTAATATTTGTAATGTAATATTAAACTTTGCTAAGATCCCTTAACTTTTCCAAGCACCTAAACAATACTTTCATTAAGGATAAATGATAATATAGACTCTTGGTTAGCTTTATATACCATGAAATAAACATTAAAATTATCCAACACTTGACAAGACACCTTTTATGACCAAGTTTGACCAATAGACCAAGGCCAAACTCTCAAAGACTACCAACAAGGTTAAACATGTCTAGAAGAAAACACTAATATTATCTTTACTCATGGTGGCCAATTTTGGCTAACATGTACTTTGTTACTACAATAAAAATATGTCTTTCCTTTCCCATTTATATGATAAATATTTTCATTACTAAAATCCTTTTTTGGGATCATTCTAGTGAGTTTATGTGTTTAGCTAACTAGATATATCTTTTTATCTCCTATTTTACTTGCATACTTTCATTTACTCCACTATCTCCTTTTTCATTTATTTTCTACTACATTTTTCATAATTTATAGTTAAAATTATAACCCCATGTAAAAAACCATTTTTTAAAATACTTTCCTTCATTGCATCTATTTTGGTTTTCAATAAAGGTAGCTCTACCTACTAATAGTAGAGGTACATTGTCCCCACATTGTTGATGTAATCCTAAATTTGTCCACCTGAAAAAATTTAATGCCAAAAAAAGTACACATAAAACTATGGAATATTATGTTGATGACTTAGTTTAAAAATATATACATCAATATCATAACAATATAGACATACAACCTATATTTAAATGTATATAGAAATAAAATGTGCACTTAAACCCCCAAAATGTGTATTTGGGTATCTTTAGGAAAATTATTGTGTTATATCATATCTCATATGGGCATATAAGTATACCTAAATAAGGTCAAAGCTATTTTATGTGTCATCACAAAACGGATTGACATAATTATAATGTCTATAAGAATGAATTGAGGTAATAATATGTTTTGTGGCCAAGCTAGTAAATAAGACACAAAATTTTATGCACTTACTAAATAAATGTACAAAGTTTAAATTGAATGAAAATTATCAATTTTTTTATGAAATAAAATAATATACACTTAACCTGCCTATTTACATACTTCCAATATTAAATATGCCTTTACTATTATACATTTCATATAGAGGTATAGTCTACCTATTTACCTATTAAAATTAAGTATTAATATTTTGAAAGAGGTATATTACACCTTATATATTTTTAATTAAGGAATCAAACAAATTATTTCAACAAAATTTTGGCCATCAATGTAAATTAGAGGAGTCTCACAAATTTTTAGCTCAATACTATATTGTTTGTGAGAATTAAACATAGGTAGACTATTTTTTTATTTAATTTATCCATGTGTTTCCATTAATTTCACATTATTATTTCTAAAGAATATTTAATTCATCACTAAGTAGAAATATAAGAAGATAATAAGCTAAGGATCTAAATATTTACAAATTAGACAAGATCTTTTTATAGTCTATCCTTTACTTTAGTCAAGCTAGGAAATTTTATTTTCTTCTTTTTTCCTTTGTTTTTTCATTAGATAAGATTTTTATGATTTTTTTCATATTAAAAAATAATAATAAAATAAATAAAAATATAATAATTTCCTATACATCCTTTCATTACAAATCATTTAGTGTTCTTAGAATTTTACTTGCATACATAAAACTCAACACATAGTTTTACATGTTATTTTGAAAATTCAAAAGAAGAATTAGTTAATTTATAATAATTTTTATTATTATATATTAACTCTAAATATTCATACATGCACATATGTAGTCATATAAAATGTGAAATTAGATGACTTAAATTTGGCTAATGACACCCAATCGATAGGTCTTCCTACTTGCTTACACAACCCTTCTAGACTATTCTTTGATTGATTCCTAGTCATCTAAAACCTTTCAGAATTAACCCTTATAGACCCAAGTAGATCTTTTAGGCCTAGATCCATCCCCCTAGGTCTCATTCCCTCTATACAATAGTGAAAAACATGGATAGGAGCACTTAAGCCTAGGGTGTCTTGATTTTGGCACTATTGTTCAAGTACAAAATTAGTCTTAACAATTAGATTATTTTGGATCTTTATCCTTTTTCTCATCAATATAACATGATTTAATTTAACCCATGATAATTAATTTCCCTCTAATAGGTCATTCAAAGTCAAATTAGAAGGGTTGGCACTCACTGATAGAAAAAAAGTAAGAATATAATCAAGTACACTCAGGCACTCTTCCTTATTCTCTACATATAGCATTCCAAGATCATTTAAATCTTATTAAAACCTTTACACCAATCCCTATACATTAAAATTACATATATTTTCACATCTAGCTAAATTTATTATACACAATTAGACCAAGCACTTCAATGGGAGAACTACATAAGCTTGATCCCTCCTTGAAGTATTGGTATGTAGACAATGTGCCCACATATGGGGTGTGAAGTGCATCCACTATATCCTTTACACACTAACCCCTTCTCTATATTTTCAAAGTTTCCATTCAAGTTCAATAAAAATGATCTCCTAGGGATTTGAAGATTAAAAATAGACACAAAATGAGCTTTGTAGGCTTTGATATTTCATTGATAGGGTAACATAGGCCTATCAAATAGAACCTAAAAAGCTCAAACCACTTGAATAATATAATTGAAAAAGGATTACAGTGCTAGATATTAGGGTTTCCCACTTTTAATTCTCTTGTCCAATCTAAAAATGAACCTCAAGATCTAGTTTCTAATAGTTTCCTAGTCCTGCTCTTCTAGTATCAAACCCTGTCTTGGTCTAGATCATTTAGAATAAGATACGCTAGATTTATCTTATCTATTACTATATTTAGAAAAGGAAAAATTAAAAATATTTTTACACAAATTAGTAGCTTAATTATTACATGTTATTTACTGATTTAATTTACTTAGATCCGTTTATTTAATTAGGAATAAAAACCCATTATTTTGAAAATAATAAAATATTTGATGAACCTAACCTACTTTAAATTTCACACAAAAACCCTAAAAACCCTAGGGATAATTATTTTTTTTATTTTTTACCATAATTTCATAATTTTTATTGCATTTAAAATTAATAAATCTACAAATTAATTACAAAAATAACACATATTTTGTTAAAACCCAAGTTTTCACATACTAGGTCCTTCTTGCATACAAACACATTTCAAACACTAAGAAAAATATATTACTAATTTTAGAAATATTCTCTAAATTTTACTAAATTTCCCAAGAAAATTTCTACAAATTCATATTAAAATTTTAAAATTATCACACTAATTTTAAAAATTCATTCAAAATCCATAGATTGCATCAACTAAAATCCCAGTTAATTTCCATTATTTTTCAAATTATTTTCTAAATTTTTAGTTGCATATCAAATCAAAAAATCAATTTCAAAATAAAAATTCATAGTATTTTTCACAAATATTTCTAAATTTTTTTAGTTGCATATATTAGCACCTAGTTGATTTTTGAGGTATCAACTTACATGTTTAGCAACTTAGTATCCTTTTTGTGCAAATTCCAATTCTCTATTTTTTAGACTTTGTGTTTCTTATATTTAGTACTTTCCCTTTCTAGCACATTTACCTTTAAAACTTATTAAAAAGCATTCAAACACATTTTAAATTGTTTCCCTACTTTATCAATGACTTAATATACTAGTTTTAATGAAAAGAGAACTTCAAGAACTCTTAACTAAGCATCTAGACATGAAATATGACATGCTTAGAATTCTACAAGAAGAACAACAAAAATTAACCAATAGGCAATCTTCTCAAACAATAGAGCATCCAATTACAAATGACACTATGGAGGAAACTATGTCTTAACAACCCCCTATATCAGCCCAACCTTCATTTATGCCACCAGTTATAAAAAGTACATCCCTATGTCTCATGTGGCAGCCTTTATGTAAGAGATAAGGTCTCTTTAATCCAAGGTGAAACATCTTGAGTAAGGTATCTCTAGACCTACATAGGCATTGGATTATTTTTCTTTACTACATACACCATTGGCATGTCACATTGCTTTTACACCCTTATCATCAGGTTTTGTTCAACCCAAGCTCACTCTATATGATGGAAAGGGTGATCTAGAGACACATTTGAGATATTTTGACATAGCCTATTTGGATTATGTACCCAATGACTAGCTACTTACCAAGATATTTCCATAGAGTCTAAAGGATTATGCTTGACAATGGTTTTATATTCTACCAAATCAGTCAGTTATGAAATTTAATCCTTTATCAAACATGTTTCGAGCACATTTTATTATTAACATTAGAGATAAGGTTTCTTATGCACAAATTTCTCAACAAAAAAAAAGTTAAAATGAGCCACTCATGGATTATGTTCTTAGATACAAGACTATTTTGGCTAAGCTAACTAGCCCCATGACTTATCAAGAGTTACAAGACATCTTTAAATAAAGCCTTCTACCAACATTTCATGAATCTATTATGTTTAAAATATTCTCTTCCATCATTGAATTATGTCATACACTCAAGGAAAGAGAAGTCGCACTAATTTCAATCAAAAACCTTAAGTACTTAAGTATCTCAAACACAAAAAATAAGACTAATATCAAAGTCCCATACAAGGTCAAAGTCAATGAAAATAAGAATCAAAATCAACCAATATTCAGTGTGACTTTAGATCCCCCTCAGTGTGTGGTTTTATCAACACCTCCTCATTATGCATTTACCAATCTACCTGTTTCTCTAGCTAGGGTTTTAAAGTATTTATTGGAATGTAACATCATCAGTCTCCCTCCTATCTAGGAAGTTAACCCAGCAAATCCTCATCAATGGGGATATGCTTAACATGCATTTTGTGATTTTCATAGGACATTAGGCCACACAACAAATAGATGAATTAGATTGAGACATAAGATACATGACTTGATCTAGGCACTTAATTTCAGCCTTCAAAGGCAAACGCAACACATGATAAATCTCTAAAAATATTTTCAAATCAATTTATATAGAATTCTAAATAGGAGAAATAAGACACCTCAAGTTTTTACCATACATACCATGCACATCCTCCACCAGCTACATACTAAGCACCTTTAGTTGAGGCACACCCTTTGAGAGGTATGATAGGTGTGTATGAGTCTAGAGTTATAGCAAGACCTTTGATATATTTTTTAGATCAAGAAATTATGGAGGATAATACAAGTTATAATGAACTTTTTATTAGAGCACATTTTCATAATCAACCTACTCACAATGTGATTATTGAAAATGGTTTCAACCTTAACATGTACACCTTGACACTAATACAACATTTAGGTTATTCAGTACAAGATATCACTCTAACAGACATAGTTATCAGTGGTTCTAGTGGGCATATATAAAGTTGATTAAGCAAGATAGTACTTCCACTATAGGTTGTTACTACATATTTGACAACATCAATCACTATAGTTCCCAGTATAAGAGTTTTTGACATATTACTTGGTCGACTATGGATTCAAAAACTCAAGGAAGTACCCTCTACATTTCATAGATGTGTGAAATTAATTCATGTTAATCAAGTTATTATAGTCAGTGGAGTTCCTTATGAGTCACCACTCCCCACTTCAAAGTCATCCACCAGCTTATAAACACTAGCTCTAATTCTATCACCTATTTCAGTTTCTACTTTAGTTATAGTTATACTTCCACTTCAGATCTAGCCACAGTTCTGGCATCCATCACTAGTACAGAGGGTTCACATACATCCATACTTTTAGGATTTTATATAGCTTCTAGATATAGTGTTCACACCTAGAGTAGTAACATTAACGTCTTATGTAGCTACATACAGAGAACCTATTCAGAGATCTTCCTCTAATTTTATATGTGTCCCTAAGATCCCTATAGTTGTACCCACTTCTCAAAATTATAGAGGGACCCTAAATTCAATTTCCACTTCAAATATTTTAGATCAGTTACAACGTACTCAAGTTTTAGCTTCACAATATCAGACATTCAATTGTGCCTCATGATCACACATGATTTAGTTATTCAATATAGGATACCATGATAAGGAGTCTCATCCAAGACTCATTGGTTAGTATCATTTCTTCCTAGTTTTACCTATACATAACTTATATCAAAATACAAAAACAATACAAAAAATAAAAAATAAAAAACATTCAAATATGTCAAAAATACAAAAAAAAGATTGTATGCATCATCCATACTTTTCATTACTACTATCATGCTAGGACTTACATTTTTTATTTCATGCTATTGTATGTCAATTTTTCTATATTACCATACTTCACTTGATCTTCTTTGAGTGTGTGCAGTGACATCTAGCTACTTGATTGCTTCACTTTACCCATTGAGGGAAAATTCCTATTTCTACATTCAAGACACACATTGATATACCCACCCACTAGGGGCATATTCTACATGACTATACCATATAGGTTATGTCATTGCTACACTACACACTCTAAGTTATCATGTTGATGTACACTCCTTTTTAGATTACATAAATTACCATATCAACATTTTACTAGTATCTAACACTTGTGTACTTATTAGCATATACCTAGTCTTGTACTACACAAATTTTTCATACTTTCACATTTACTTTGATTAGTTAGATGTGGTTCTACCTTTCTAGTTATTACATGCATTCTCCTCTTGCTTAGCGTAGCTTATGTGATTGCATTTTCAGTTCATGCTTGTCTCTTATTTTACCTTAGGACATTTTCCAATGTCCTTTACTTTTATTTATGTGCATGCCTTAGGAAATTTTCAAATGTCCTTTTCTTGTACTCTTATATGTGCCTATGGCTCCTATGGTAACTTTTCTTGTTTCACTTGTATGTGTATGTGGCATTTGAACATGCCTTCTATGCTTGATTTCTAGTGTGAGTGACATATACCCATGTCCCTTATTTGCATGTCCCCTTCGCCATCCCTGTATGCTTCTTGCTTCTTACTTCTTTTCTTTATTGCTTATTTTCTTCTCAATATGTGTAATGCCATGATCCACATCATGCATTTCCCTTACTTTCTTGGATGCCATGATGGACATCATGTTCCATCCCTCCAACTAAAAACTCACATCTAATAGTTTTAGTTCTAGTTTAGTACTTTGTACATGCTTTTACATTATTATATCTATCTAGGAATACCCTTGTTGATCTAAAAATTTATCAATACAAACATTGTTATATCTACAAATATTTTGTCAAATATCACTGCTATATCATATATCTATATGGTTTAACATACTTATAGGATTGTTTCTTCTAAGGGATATCATTAAAAGTTCATCATTCCTACCCTCAGAAGAGGAGGCAATGAATATGGGTTTTTTAATAGAGATCAAATATCTTAATAGTCAAAATAGCAGTATTCAAATCACCTAGTTCAAAATCTAGAGTTCAAACTAGTTAGATCAAAGCAAAAAATAGTGATAATTCCAAATCAACAACTAGTTTTAGCATAAGATAACAAAACCAAAAATAGAAAGTAACAAAAAAAAGGGGGGTTTCCTCTTTTTTGCACTCCTACCTAGGTAAAAAAACACTAAAATTTTCTTGAAATAGGCAAAAATTAGAGTTCAGACATAGTTTTTGCACATCTAGATCAATCCAAATTAGTAGTTTAGTATAGTTTTCTCAAAGATTCAAGATATAAGGGTTATCATGTATGGCATATTGGTTCCCATTTTTAGTTTTAGATTAGGTAGTCGATATAGCTTATAAATCAAAATCCATGTTCTAGACACTAGTGATTGGGGCCAATGTGCATGGCATATCAGTATTCTTTTATTTCTAAGTTTAGTTTATTATCTAAGCATTCTTAGTAGTTGGGTACCTTACTCCATCAACAGGTGGTTAACATCAATTTCAAGTTTAAATTTCTTATACATTTAACTTTTTGAGTACTAAAGTTCCTGAGTTGGCTATCACATAAGTCTAGTACATTAGTTTTGGAGTGGATTTCATACAAGCCTAACCTCTATTTTTGAAAATGGCCAAGAGTGGCCTAGTTTCAAGCATACATTCAGGCTATCCATGCCACATTGTTAGATTTCTAGAACATCCATGGGATCCATGATCCATCTCATATGACATTTATTTTATACCGGTATCACTTCATTGCTTCACTTCATAAAGCAATGAGATAGCCAAAGGGCTAGCCTTTGTATTCTTGAACCACCTATTCAGAGGGATTGGACACACAATCCAAACATCAATTAGCACATGAATAATTTTTTTACTTCATTTAGTTGGTGATGATGGAGATAAATGTCTATCCTTTCCATTCTTGAGTCACCTTCTTAGTAATTGACCACTCAACTTTGTTCATGATATTACTCTTGATTCAACACATACCTAGCATCATCCAACACAATCCAACATCATAAAAGGTTTTGTATTGGTTCACATACCTGGTGAGGTGTATTTATTCATTTCTCTACCTTTTACTCAACTTTTATGCATTCTTATTTTAGATATATCACATCTAGTAAGAATTGATCTACTTTTATGTTTTCATTGTAGATTCACACTTCACAACATACTCTTTGTATGCACATCTCTGTACCACATAGATTCATGAGCTTCTCCCTAACAGGTAGATTTAGGTATGATTTTTAATTTCTTTTATCCTAGTATTTCACTTTGTTTCATCACTAGAATAAAGGGGGCACAAATGTAGTCATATAAAATGAAAAATTGGATTAGTTAAGCATAAATAATGACATGCAATCCATAGGTCTTCCTACTTTCTTACACAACCCTTCTAGGATATTATTTCACTAATTCCCATTCATCTATAGCCTTATAGACTTAACAATTACATACCCAAGTATCTCTTTTAGGCCTAGATCCATACCCCTAAATCTCATTCCCTCTAGATAATAGTGCCTAACTTAGATAGGAGCACTAAAACCCAAGGTGTCTTAATTTTGGCATTGTTGTCCAAGTGTAAAATTGGTCCTAATAGTCAAATTATTTTTGATTTTTATCCTCTTTTGTCAACCTAATATGAATTCATTTAACCCATGATCATTAATTTCCCTATAAAAGGCCATTCAAAGTCCATTTAAAAGGGTTGTCTCTCCTTGACAAAAAAAGAAAGAATACAAGTACACTCAATAACTCTTCCCTATTCTCTATATACAACCTTCCAATATCATTTCAGGCTTATTCAAACCTTTACACTAGTCCCTAGCCATCTGAAGTACATCTAGTTTCTCATATAGTTACATTTATCATACATAATTATACCAAGCACTTTAAAGGGAGAACTACACTAGCTTGAACCCTCTTCAGAGTATTGTTATATAGGTAGCATGCCCACACATAGGGTGTGAAGTGCATCCATCATATCCTTTACAAACTAACCCATTATCTATTTTTTCCAAGTTTCCATTCAATTTCAAGCAAAAAGAGGTCCTAGGGCTTTGAATATTAAAAATAGACACATAATGAGCTCCACAGGCTCCTAGGCTTTGATATTTCATTGACAAGGTAACAATGGCCTTCCAAATAGAACCCATAAAGCTCAAACCACCTAGATAATGGTGCTAGAAAAGGACTACATTAATAGACAATAGGGTGTACCACTTTTGATGCTCTTGTCCAATCCATAAATGAACCTAGGATCTAGTTTTTGATAGTTTCCCAGTCCTACTCTTCTAGTATCGGACCCTATATTAGTCCAAATCATTTAGAATAAGCTAAGTTAGATTTCTCTTATTTATTACTATATTTAGAAAAGGAAAAAATACAAATTTGTTTACACAAATCAATAACATAATTTCTTCATATTATTTACTAATTTACTTTGCTCAGACCTATTTATTTAATTAGGAATTAAAACCCATTATTATGAAAACAATAAAATAACATACATAAATCAACTAGGACTTCATACTCATTTGCATAATAATTCAAGAAAAACTCTAAAAGAAAAGATTGCTTCAAAAAACCCTTCTTTGATTTCTACATAAATATAAAAATTAAAAGAGTAAGCGTACTTAGATCAAAATTTATATTATCATGTTATATTATATAAAGAAAATCAATCAAAAATATAAATATTACATTCAACTGTGATTTCTAGAACTTAGACATTTAGCTATATGTACATAACCTAAAAATGTAGATTAATATTCATCAATGCATCTCAGAATAAAAAATAATTATTCATATTTAATTTCATTCATTCAAAATTAAAAATAAATGTGAAATTTTAGCCATACAAGTAAATTTTTGTATATTCATAAAACTAGAAAATAAAAAAAATAACATTTAAGTAGTTTAATATTTATTTTTCAATTCATTATCATTTACATAGTATTTCATTGAAAAAGAACAAAAATTATTTTGTTTTATTTATTTCCAACTTATCTATTTTCAAAAATAGATTTAATTTTTCTAAATTATTTCAAAACATTAGTCTTAGAAATAAACAAAAACACTTCACATATAAAAACACTAGTTATCTAAACCTATATAAATAACAAAATCAACAAGAAACACATTTGAGAAAAAAAATAAAAACAAGCACATAAAATTTTATAAATCCAAAAACAAAGAAAAATATCAAATATTAAATATCAAGAAAAACATTTCCTCACCCTAGGATAATTCTCCCTAAATATCTTCATTTACATAGAGCATGATCAATTCTTTGAGTATATGTTTTGTCTTGACACAAAACACCTAAAGTGATATGAACTCTAAGCTTCAAGTGTAAGTCTTCCATTAAAAACCTTTTCCTAACCTAATCATAATTCAATTTGAATTATTATATTAACACACATAATTCAATTAAATTCTTTATATGAACAAAATAGGTTATTTGAATCCCAAATTATCAAGATAAATTCACCTCTTAGATATCCAATCCCTAAACCTTCAAATATGATTTTATTCATCATTCTCACATCAAACCTAGTCTAATTTAGTTTGCTTTTTTAGATGACATTTTCTATCAAATACCATACTAATATAATTAATCGAATACCATAAGTAATCCATCCTAGTTTTAACCCATTAGAAGAGATCAACTTAGACCAAGTGTTTCACTATTTGGTTATTTTAGAGCCAAGATACTCTTTATATCCCATCCATCCTCAATTTTATACCTTGAAAAGGAATTACCAATAAACCAAGTTATATTGATATAAGTATGCTCATACCATGAGAAAATTATCCCATAATACCCTTAAAGAAATTTGACTAAACCATCTAATTTATGTAGTTATACTATCTCAAAATAATTAACTAGACCAATAATTACATCCTCCACATCAATATCTTCATTTTTCTCATATATACATCAAGAAGTTGAGTGAAAAAGGAAAGGCTATCACTTTCTATGCATAAATATATGGTGAATTGATTTGAAATGCTTGTACTTTTACATTTATTATTTTTATTTCTTTTATTTCACCCATATTTTATCTTCTTCCATTTATTTTTGGTGTTTGTATACCCCATAAATATTTCTAGGGAGGAAATTAATAGGTCATTTAACCTTGATTATTTATAATAAGCACTCAGTTCCAAACCTAACCTTATTTATTTAGTTGGAATAACACAAGAAGTCAAAATAATGCAAAACAATCTCCATCTCAAATATCTTCTCAATTCATACCATAAACAAAGTCTCTCATGGTAATATAGGAATTATGGGCTTCCTAAGAGAGTGAAAGAAACTGCTATGAATCAAATGACATGACCATAACTAGTGGAGGTGGATTGTATCCACATGTGATTACTAGACCCAAAATCAACTTAAAAACTCCTAATTTTAATATAATGGAGATATTAGATCAGTATAATGAGATATTTTGAATCATATTAGATTGGTTAACTATGTTATGATTACATCTACAACTTCCTATCAATAATCAATCCACTTTTACACCACTTGAGTAATCCACTGTAATTTTCCCTAAACCTTAAAAAAAAATCAATTCCTCTTAGGCTATCATACTCTTCCCTCTGCACATCTTATGAGAGAGGCCCCAAGGATCAAAACTAATGCTACTTTGAATGATCTCATCTCCACCTTAGTGATATGTTTTAAGGACTTTGAGACCAACCAAGATCATCTTAAAACTAGTCCTTATAATCAAGTAATGCCCTAAAAATTTTATAATCAAAATCATTAATATATCATCCCCATTGCAATGGCATATTATTAACTTCCTAAATATCAAACCACTTATATTCAAACTATATTTTCATATAAAAAAATTTGGAAGACCTTATTACTTTTGATGTTCCTCAACATGCATTGAAAACCTGCTTTCACCTAACCAACCTACCACATAAACTCCCATTAGTGTCCCTTTATCCTATGATACTATATATAATGTGCTAGCTAACACACCTCCAACTATGGTCCTTCCCAACCACATACCTTATACCCACATATATTCAACCTATGCAAATTTTAATTATTGCACATCCTTATAACTTTTTACTGCCATATTATAAAATGTTTTCAAAATCATCATAACTAGACAAATAATTTTTGGATTATTTTCCTCTACCCACTCAGGTGAAAACTTTTTCCTGTATGGTTTCATGCCCACTTATTATATGAATCGTTCCTAAGCCTATCTTGATACGTCAATAAAATTCAACATTATGGGGACATATTATTATTACCTAAAGGAACCTCTTCACCATGTGATTTGATAGGTCTTATTTCCATTCATATTACAAAAATTCCTTTAATATAAGTGATAATTGGACATAAACACACATGGAAATGTCTATTCCATGACATTTAGAGTGTTGATACTTTGGGATGGAGTGTTAGCCAATATTTTACGTAAAACACTTGAGTAAACTATGATGGACTAGTATTACCACCTCCCAAGGATTAAATCCATCATTTATACTGATGATTAAATCATTTGATGTTAAAAAATACTTTAGACTATTATAGGGATTGTTTTACACATTAAAAAATAAGCCATTGAGTTTTCTACCCACTTTATACCAAGGTGGCAATAATAAATCTATTCAATTACTATTGCCCCACACATGCATCAAATAGAGTTGTGTGGAATTTTCCTCTATTATGATAAAAATTAAACTAGGGAAGATGTTTATAAATTAATTTATATTAATTATAAAGAAACACTAGAGATCACACTTATAGTTAACCAAGTAACCATAGATAGTTTCTAATGAATCTATGAGTAAAATAGATGATTTTTTACCCTAAACCAAAATAATGGGGGTAATATTAACATTAAAAATAATACTCAAAAAAACCAAGGGCCAAATGTTCTAAATTTTAATCAAAATACTACCACATATCATGTGATGTATCAATGTAAGAAGACCAATGTTGTGAAAAATAATCAAAATGTAAATATAAACATCAATAAAAATTAAAAAAATGGGGATAATATAAATAAAAACCATCCATCTATGATTCAATTTTCATATTTTAACTATCCTCCACCTTTTGATTACCAATACTAGAACCAATATTATAACCTTGACAAGAATTAGAATGCCCAATTTTAAAATCAACACTTTATTGAATAATAACCTACAAAGGTTAATTTAACAAAATGAAAACCAATAGACAAGGGATTATGATCCCAATATATAATGAATTTTACATAGGATAATCAATCATGATTCTTATATTTGTAGGGATTATAAAAAATCCATCCAGTGACTCGTAAGGACCAATGGAAAATATTCACATATATGTTTTTAGGAAGATAAAATATAAATACTCAACCTTCCCAAAAGGGTATTTTGGTACCTATGAAGTCTAAGGTATGAATTTACCATAACACATTCTTAAGTCACTACAAATTCAATAGTAAAAATGCATCAAAATATAATGTAGTCAACCAAACCATGCCACATAGAACTCATGATTCTGAATACTCGACTTATACATAAAAAATTCTTAATGTGGCCCCTTGATTAGGTACTAAAGTAAAAAATAAGATGATAGGTGCGAGAATTATAAATTTATGAGGATTAAGACATAATTAATATAAAATGGATTACCAACCAAAAAATCTACTTCTCATAAATTCCATAGAGATCGAAGTTTAATAAAATACCAAATTTGTGGAGTTATAACCTTGTCACCAATCTCACAAAGACATTTTGTCATATTTTGTTCATGTAATTTATTAATAATTATCCTTCCCATCATCTATGATTACTTGAAAACTTAGGCCTTGGTAATTTGGATAGCATTACCCCACCTTCAAAATCTTGGATTAACCATACTAATCTTGGTATGTATCTGCCTAGGAAATACTCTTGGGATACTAGATATTTCTTTTACCTTAAACATATTCCTCAAAATGTTAACATTGATATAAAAGGAGATCATGCATTTTAATTACAAGTATTGATCTAAAATAATTAGGTTAAATAAGTGATGGTTGATGATGGGGATTTATTAAATATATCCCCTTTATTTTTTCTTCATAGACTTAGTTATGGAGAAACCAACTATCTATGACTAGAAACACCTTTTGAGGTTACGATAGCCTAAAATATACTTCAATTAGGACCATAGTGATACCAATCATTTAGACCCATAACATTCTATAGATTTTTATTTTATAGATAAATATATTAATTCTAACATGATTTTTGGAAGACCTTAGATCCATATGATGTAGGTAATCCCTTACACTTTGTTACCTACTATTTTATTAAAAATGGAATAATGAAGACTTCCCCACTTAAAAGAGATAAAAATATAATTTAAACTATGACATGGGATCTAAAATTAATATTTGAAAGTCCTAAGGATTAGCCAAATGAAAATACTAAAAAAATGGCATAGGGACAACTAAAAAAGTGAGTGAAAAAAACCTTATAATGATATCTTCTATCTCAAAAGAGTTAATTGCTAAAATCATTAATATCTTAGAAATAAATAATCCCATTAAACTCTCATTCAGCCCATGTGGGGTCATAGCTTATAACCTTGACAAGAATCAAGGTATAGAAATTAAAGAAGTGGTATCTAGGATACCCAATATTTACATGGTCAAGATCCCAAAAATGAAGAGATAATCCTTGAGCACAAAAATGGTCCTTCCCTTTTGATAAATCAGTGATAAATACACTACAATGGGGTAAAATGTCATTTAGGCATAGGGGCAAGAGTGATATTAATTTACCCAATAGGGAGGATAATTCCTTTTAGGTTTAGACTATATTTAAAATGCATGAATAATTGGGTAGACTACAAATCCTTATTATTGGTAATGCCATTATTATGAGACTAGGTAATCAAAACCTAAAGATTCAAGGTGACTCATAACTAATCACTATTCAAGTATATGATATCCACAAAATTAAGGAATAAAATATTAAAATATACAATAATTCTATGTGTGAAGTCACCAAATATTTAGATCTTGTTTCCATAGAGGTTATTCCTAAGGAGAATAATCAACTAGCCAATTTTATGGTCATTTTATCTTATCATTTTTGTCCTCACTCTAGGATTGAAAAATATAAATTTATGGTGTCCATATGACCTAAACCACTTTTATAAAATATACTAAAAAATAAAATCCTTTCTCAAGTATAAAATTAAAGTGACCCTCTCTCCCTAGACTTTGTGTAGAATGATGAGGAAATTTTTTTATTCCTATGAGTATACAATAATATTCCTATATCACATCATAAAAATGTGTTTTATTTTGTATTTTATCCCTTATCTATAATAAAAATTAAGTACAATGATCCATATTAAAAAATAAATGATTATTGCTCTTTTGAGGAAGATCACAAGTTTTTGAACTGAATGATGAAACTTATAATCTTCTCCTTTCCCCCCAAGTATTTGAAGAAGGGAATTACTCTCATAGAGTATACCATTGATATTAGTATTGGGACTAAATATAAGGAAAACATCCTTAAGATTGGATATTCATAACCACCACAAGATATATAATACCATACTAATGTGATCACCAAACTATCTAAATACTTTAATTTTTCATGTTATTCTATGATAGGAATTCAAACCAAATTAGTGGTACAAAACCTCATTACCAAGATTGATTCTAAACTCGTGGAAAAAAATTGGTCTTAAAAACCAATGGTCACATTGATGGTAAATTAAGAGTCTATTAAACTCTAAAAAGAGGATTCATAAAACCCTTGGAGTACACTATGAGGTTGTCATATATCATCCTTATTTTTAAAAATTATGAAAAAATTGGGATATCAATTGAATATAGAGATTTCAATGAGGCATGTCCAATATATGACTTTTTACTACCATCCATTGATGTTATTATGGATGCCATAATTGGATATGAGTTAATATCCCTCATGAATGGTTTGTTTTGGTAAAATCCAAACCAAATTTAAGAAGAAGACCAAATAAATACCTCCTTCAGATTGTCATTGGGAAACTTCTATTACACTAGCATACCTTTCAATCTCAAGAATACTGAAACAACTTATCAAAGGGACATGACCCACATCTTCATGACATTACTCATAAAATAATGGAGGTCTGTGTTGATGATATTTGAAGAAAATATAAGAAAATAATGGATCATATTGATGTTTTATGTATTATTATCACCTGATCTTGCCATTAAAATTTACATTTAATAATAAAATAATGCACTTGTGACCATCCTCTATGCACACTTAACCTATGCTCAATTCCATATTTTTAAACCACTTTTATTCTACTTCTATGTGGATGACTCTATATATTAAATAAATTTTGATAATAATTATTAATATTACTTAGTACCAATAAACTAAGTTTATCCCTTGATTGATTCATACTTATAGTTTGGTTATCTTTTTTCCTTAGACAAAACAATATTTTCAATACAATTCCCATTGCCAGTAGTTTCTAAATCCATTAGTTTTGTCATCCTACTAAATAACTGGTTGTTACTCAAATTCAAATTTACCTTAATGAGTCATACCACATGTTTCTTAAGTTTAATTTAAATGAACCCCAAAAGGATCTATATATATATATATATATATATATATATATATATATATATATATATATATATATATATATATATATAATTCCATTCACTTGTTAATTAGAGGCTTCTATTTTGTAAATTCCTAGAGTTATCTACCTACAAATTGAGAGAAAATTACCTATTATTATAAATTAGTTCCTATAACCAAATAAGCATAGAACTAGGTTTGATTACACTGTAAGGTCACAAGTCATTATTCAAGGACCTAATCACATGATGATTATATTTCACTAACATATAAAATTTCACTAAAATTGTACACACACCACTATATCATGGGAAAAATACATGGAGTTTGATCCCTCTTAAAATTATTAGTATGTAGGCAACACTCAACACATGGGGTGTTGTGGTAAAATACATATTCAACCCCTAAACCCATTTTCAAATTTTATTTCATTTGCTCCTCCTTTTCATTGAAGTAAGGGTTTAAGTGAAGAATAAGGTACATAGTGGATCCTATAGTGAATCAAAGGTATATTAATAGATTAAAAATGTATAAGTTAAGACACACCCATCATAACTTTCATAGAGGGAAAAAAACCCAAGGGACACTAACACACCCTAAAAACACTAGCACATGTATCCCTTATCCAAAATTTACAACCTTGACCTATTATAAAGTGGAACCATGTTCTTAATTCATAGTCACCTCACAAAATTTCACAATAAATTACATATTCTTTGTTGTAGTCTTTCAGATCTAAGTTTCAACTATGTTTTTTTATCCTTAATGCTTTCCCATTTTAGCATTTTTATAAAAATATAAATTTTAAAATCAATCAAGTATATTTATTACATAACTTATATATTGAGATTTAGTCAAAAATTTGTAATAATTAGATTAAAGCTCTCTTAATCTCCAATTTTTATATAAATCATGTTGTTCAAACTATTTATTAATAAACAATACAAACCTTAGTTTATCCTAGGGTTCTCATTTTATCCTTTTATAATTTTTATCAGGATTTAGATTCTTGATTTATAAGTTATATTTAAATAAATAAACGTCATGATCATAATGACTTAATATATCTATTATTTCTTAGTTCAAATTTTCATAATCTCATTGACATGTTGTTTACCTATAAATTGTGGAATATTTCAATTGCATGTAAGTCTATGGATTCATAATTTAAAAGAAGAAATAAAATTCAACATCAAACATGAGATTAATAATGAACAAATATATGATAGTTATTGTTTCATGGATAAGTTTGAGTTTCCACATATCACTACTAGATGTTAGAGAACTCATATTGTTCCTTTCATTCCTCTTTTCCCTAGACCTCCCAACCATATTAGCTCATATCTAGACTCTATTTTTCACCCTAGGCTTATAGTATATTGTATAATATGAGTTATTATCAATAGATGAGGTTGGGTGTCCCATCATCAAAGGCAAGGGGAATAGATAATAATTTATTCCTCATCCCTAAACAAATCCAATAAGACTAGCTAATCAATCTAATGGTTATGATATTATTGATTAGTTAAGGAATACGCCAACTAAGATTTTTGTGTTAGAATTCATTCATAATATACCATTTTAAATGATATTTATATCAAGAATCAAACATATATTCCCCTTGACATAGATATTTATTATTTTTCATCTATTGTAAATAATTTCAAGGATGTTGATGATTTTATTTATTTCAGAAATGATGGTTTGTCTACCTAGTCTATATTGATCATAATCTGCCTTTGTTTATACAAGTTCAAATAAAATATATGATAGCTAAAAGGGTTTTGATAGAAAATAGTTCAAGTTTGAATATTTGAAATCTTAAATTCTTATAGGCAATGAGTATTAATATGAATTCTCTTTAAAATACATAAGAATATCCTTTTATTTTATCATGTGATTCACCAAGCTCTAGTTTTGATCACTTTGGAATCAAGGTAGGATCAAAAATATTATCTCTATAGTTTCAAGTAATTCCAAATAATTTACATTATAATTTACTATTGGGTATGCCATGGATACATGTAAATAAAGTTGTGCCTCTTAATTTACATTGATGTGTTAAATTTTTACATGATAAACATTTATATACATGCCTTGATAATAGTCAACCATTATAATATTATAAAATTACATAATTTACCACTGAGAATAAATCAAAATTAGAAGAACCTCAAAGTACTATAGTTACACCACCAATATCATACCTATATAAAAATGCATACATATGGGTTTGTTACATCAAGTCAAAATGAAGAAAATGTGTAATCTATAAATGTTCAAAAATGGTAAAATTTACCTAAAAAGGTAAAACAAGAACAAGATTTAAATAAATTATCTTTATTAGTAAATCATAAGATAAAAATTTCATATCCATATAAGATATTGATGGTAATTGTGATGCTAGTTATACTAATGATACAAATGCAATACAAATTAACATGGATGATTTTTTATGTGGTTTTAATTTTACCAAAATTGGCCTAGGTGAATATAGAGATGATTATAAGATAATAATTCACAAAGATAAAGGAAAAAATATTATTTTAGATATTCATAAAGGAAATCATACTTGTTTAAATATAAATAATACACATAATTCTACTTTATCAATTGTACCATAGACTAACATTTATCACATATAGAATTACTAGAGATAAAGAGGCAAAATACATATATCAATGCATTATATTTAATATAATCATATAAAATATGAATTTGGATGAATTAGTCATGGATAATAACACTCAACCTATAGGTCCTCTTTATTTCTCACTCAACCCTTCTTGGCTAGACTTTCATTGATTCCCAGTCACCCATAGCTTTTTAGACTTAGTTTTTGAGCCCCAAGTAACACTCTCAAAACCTAGATCCATCCCCCTAAGTCTCATCTTCATATGACAATAGTTCCCAACTTAGACAAGAGTGTTGAAATTTAGGGATGTCCTATTTTTGGCATTATTTTCCAAGTTCTCTTTAGCCTCAAATGGTTAAATTTTCTTGATTCCTTATCTTTTGCCTTATTGACCTTATATAAGTTCATCTAAACCATGATCATTAGTTTCCCTATAAAATGCCATTCAATGTCCATTTAGAAGGGTGGAAATTCATTCAAAAAAAATAAGAAAGAATACATGAAAGTACACTCAAGCACTCTTCCCTATTCTCTACATACATATTTCCAAAACCAATTCGAGCCAATTCAAGCACTCTATACCAATCCCTAGTCATCCAAAATACATTATATTTTTACGTTATAGTTGAATACATCACATAATTATACCAAACACTTTAAATTGGAAAACTACGTTATATTTATCCCTCTTTGAATTATTAGTATGTAGGTAGTGTGCCCACACATGGGGTGTGAAGTGCATCTAACATATCCTTTACACACTAACCCCTCCTCTCTTTCCCAAGTTTTATACTCAAGTTCAAGTAATAAGAGTTCCTAAGGGTTTTAAATACTAAATTAGACACACATAAATCTCTACATAGAATCAAGTTTTGATATTTCACTTCTAGGGTGTTACAAGCCTACCGAATAGAACCCAAAAAATCTAGACCACTTTGGATAATAGTGTTAGAAATGGACAACAACACCAAAAGTGGACAATAGTGCCAAAAAGTGGAGTATGGTGCTAAGTAATAGGGTGTACTTAGTTTGGAACTCCTATACAATCTATAAATAGTGTTATGGGTCATGTTTATGATAGTTTTCCATCCATACACAACAATTTCTAGATCTTGCCTCATCTGTTTCAGTCTAGAATAGGCTAAGTTTAATTTCTTTACACTTCTTACAATTTTTAGAAAATGTAAAATACAAATATATTTAAAAAAATTAGTAGGATAATTAAGACACATTAATTACTAATTTACATTTACTTAGACCTTTATTTTCTTAGGAATTAAACACCTAATTCCCAAAAAGAATAAAACATTTGGTGAACTTGACTTACTTTGAATTTTCTCACAAAAACCCTAAAAACACTAGGGTTAATTATTTATGATTTTTTTATAATATTTTCTTGATTTTTACTAAATTTAAAAATAAAAAAAATATAAATTAATTGAAATATTTTTAGTAAATTCACTCAAACCCTAGTTGGCACATACTAGGTCCTCTTTGCATACAAACACTTTCAAACCACTAGGAAAAATACATTGCTAATTTTAGAAATATTTTTAGATTATTCCTAAATTTTTCATGATAGATTATACAAACTCATAAAAAAATTTTAAATTATTATACCAATTTTGAAAAAAAATCTTTTCAAACCTTAGTTTGTACATACTAGGTCCTATTTGCATATAAATACTTTCAAACCACTAGGAAACTATATTGCTAATTTTAGAAATATTTTCCATTATTTTCTAAATTTTTCAAGAAAAATTATACAAATTCATAAGAAAATTTTCAAATTATCATTCTAATTTTGAAAAAAAAAATCAAACCCTAGTTGCATCAACTAGTTCCCAGTTATTCTTCCAAGTTTTTTCCAATCATTTTTTGCATTTTTAGTTGCAAACCTAACTCATAAAATCAATTTCAAATTCAAAAGTTCATAGTATTTTTCAAAATCCCTAGTTAAATATACTAGCTCCTTTCTTCTTCTTGAGGAATCACCTTAAAATTATAGCCATATTATAAAAAGTATGATTAGCTATTTAAAAATTCTTGTTACATTTCTTGAAAATAATAAAGAAACCATAATGGGCCCTATCATGTACATGAATGATTAAGTATATCATAGGTTGGTACAAAGTTTCATTCTCTACTTTTCATACTTATTTATTATTATATGGGATAATGTTAAACATTTTTTTCTTAAAAATATTAATCCATCTCTTGAATCACCTCCCTTAGAACCTCTTCCCGATACTGAGTCATGTTGCATGGTCCATTTTACTCTTCCCTAGGTCACTACACATCACTAGAGATCCCAATTGAATCCTTTTGTTCCTCTACCTTCTTGACCCATCAATTATCTTTTCTTTCCTCCCATAACAACTAAAACTCCTATATGGATAATAGATAATATAGTTAGATCTATTA
The DNA here is from genome assembly GCA_037957365.1 of Torreya grandis. Classification (NCBI taxonomy): domain Eukaryota; kingdom Viridiplantae; phylum Streptophyta; class Pinopsida; order Cupressales; family Taxaceae; genus Torreya; species Torreya grandis. The sequence continues at coordinate 1,069,660 of JARHVA010000838.1, read as the reverse complement.
ATAGATGCACAACTATGCCTCCTCCACCTACCCAAGAGCCCCATCACCCTGCTATTCAAACCCATCGTAGGCTCAACCAACTAGCATAGGTAGATTTATAAAGGGCATATGACATTGTCGATCAGTTGAGAAACACTCTAATTAAAATTTCAATGTTAGAACTACTTCATAAAAAATAATGTATTCAAGGACATTCTTTACCAGGCACTCACTCAAACTTTTATGACTCCTGATTTTGAACCTTCTTATTTTGCATCAGTGGTTAATACTCTAAAAAATATATAAGATTCAATTTTTTTTTTGATAGTGTGGACATGCCTTCTTAGATGGTTATTGATCAAAATTTTCCACTATTCATATAAGTACAAGATAAAACCAATGTAGTCAAGAGAGTTCTCATTTATAGTGGTTCCATAATAAATATATATAATATCACATTCTTATAGGCCATGGGTATAGATTTGGAATAAATGCAAAAAATATATAATAATATTTGAGGGTTTGATGATATACCATGAAAAACTTTGGGTACTATTACTTTAGATATCATGGTGGGCCCAAAAACCCTCCCAACATAATTCCATGTCATGCTAGGTCAACTTCACTATAATATTTTACTTAGATGACCTTCGATACATACTATGGGTGTTATCCCTTCCACTCTCCATCGATATATTATGTTTCTCCATGAGGGATATTGATACACATGTCCAACAGACAACCAACCATTTAGATATTATTGATGTATAGAGTCATCTTCAACTATTTCATCTAATGGGACACCATATCTCATAATACAACCACCACTCCATAACATTTCACTACATTAGATACATACATATGAGGTTAGTGAGACTAGCACATCCCACATTAATCCACTCATAGTAGCACCATCAACACCAATTCTTTCACAAATCATTATAAATCCACCCATTCTAGTTACATCATCAATCATAGTTTTGACACCTATTACACATCCACCTTCATTGATAGCTACACCAATAACTCTAGTTTATTCCATAGTTACTCCACTAGTTATACATATTTTAGTAGTAGTGTTTTATTCTACTACTATAGCTGATGAGGCTCCTATAGCAAAATTACCCCTTATGGTAAATTCAGAGTTACCATATGTACATGATGTTGATATAGATTCATAGGCTTATTCAGATGATGATACAACACCCACACTCATAGATGAATATTTGTGTGGACTGATATTTACACTAGTTATCTTAAGAGAGTACCAAGATAACTCTAGAGATCTCATCCCACATTCTACATCATTTTTAGCATCTCTCACTACACTCTTAGAGTATACTCTACACTCATAGCCATAGGAAACTCTCTTTGCACATATAGTCCACATGATTACTTCTATAGATAAGAAGTTAGTTATTCAAATTTAGGTAGGTAGCACATAGAATCAGCCTCAATTCATGTTACAAACACTACTTGATTATAGGCTAATCACACTACCTATAGTATGACATAGATCTATCAGTAGATTGACATAGTAGGATGGTCACCCATTTTGTACTTTTTATAGGATTATAGGACATGATACAAAATCATGCACAACCTTACCATAGAGATTAAATAAACTATAGGATCAAGGTATTATTCAGATTATAGCACGATCAGTAACACTAGCTCCACCACTTCCACTAAATTCACTTACCAATAAGGTTAAATGTCCAAGAGAAAAATCAATATCTCCACCACTAGATCAACCCTAAATTCACCCTAGACATGATGACATCATATACACATCATTTACAACATATGATGATATTAATTCATTTGATGATGGCCGATATCATTCCTCAATTTTCATCCTTAGTAGGCTTCATCTTTGGATCCCTTCCCACCACTAGCCTAGTCTTTTATGTTATGATGTATATACTTGTACATATTTTATTTTGGCATTGATGGTACATATGGTTTCTTGAACTTCTTGTACATAGTTTAAACATTTTGAAATACACACATGCACGCATACATGTGCACGTGCATGCACACGCACGTGCACGTGCATGCACACACACACACACACACACGCACGCATGCACATGCACACACACACACACACACACACACACACACACACACACACACACACACACACACACACACACACACACACACACACACACACACACACACACACACACACACACACACACACACACACACACACACACACACACACACACACACACACACATTCAAAAAATTACAAAAGCACAAAAAACTTTTTTTTATTATATACATCATCCATGTCTTCATTACTACTATCATGGTATGACTTACATTTGTTGTTTCATGCTATTATATATCAATTTTCCACATTAACCTAATTCACTTGATCTTATCTCTGTGTGTGTAGTGATATCTAGCTACTTGATTGCTTCATTATGCCCATAGAGGGGGCATTCTTACTTCTACATTTGAGACATAAATTATTGTGCATACCTACTGGGGGCATCTTCTACATGACTGTACCATCCATGTTATGTCATTCTTACACTACACACTCTAAGTTATCATGTTCATGTACATTACTTTATATCTTACATAGAATATCATATTGACATTTCAGTAGTATTTATCACTTGTGTATCCCTTAGCATATATATATTATTGTACTACACATGTTTTACATACTTTAGCATTTCATTTGATTAGTTAGATGTGCTTGTATCCTTCCAGCTATTACATGATTTTTCTTCTTTCTTAGTGTAGCTTATGTGATTGCATTTTATAGTTCTTATTTTTCTCCTACTTGTGACTTAAGACACTTGCCAATGCCCTTTGATTCTTTTTAATGTGTGTGCCTTAGGACATTTTCCAATGTCCTTTGTTCATACCCCTTTATATGCCTATGGCCCATGTGCTAATTTTTCTTATTTCACTTGTATGTGTATGAGGCATTTGAAAATGCCTTCCATGTTTGTTTCTAGTTTGAGTGACATGTGCCCATGTCCCTTGTTTACATGGCCTTAGCCCATCTAGTATGCATATTTATTATTTATTATTACTTGTTTGCTTATTGATTGTCAAATGTCTGTAATGCCATGATCCATATCATGCATGTTTTTTGCTTTCTTGGATGCCATGATGGACATCATGCTCCATCCCTCCAACTAATAACTAACAAATAATAGTTAACATTTCCAATTCTAGTTCAATATAATATACATGATTTCACATTGTTATATCTATCTAGGCATACCCCTATTGATCTAACAACATCTTAGTAAAAACATTACTATATCTTGAAACATATTATCAAATATCAAATAATATATCATATATCTTTTCAAAATTAACACATTTATAGGACTCTTTTCTTCTGAGTTTAGTAATTAAAAGTTCATCATTCCTACCCTCAAAATAGGGGGCATCAAATAGGGGCTTTGTCATAGAGATAAAACCTCTTAAATATTGTAAATAACAACATTCAAAATAGTCATCACAGTTTTCTCAAATATAGGGGGTTATCATACATGACATGATGGTTCTCACTTTTAGTTTAGATTGGGTAGTTGGCATAACTTCTAGATCATAATCCATGTTCTAGACATCAGTGATTAGGGGTAATGTGCATGGCACATTGATATTCATTTGTTTCTGGTTTAATTTATTCTATTCATTCTCAGTAGTTGCATGCCTTACTCTATTTGTAGGTGGTTAGCATCACATTCAAGTTAAAGTTTCATGCAAGTTTAGATTTTTGAGTAATGGAGCTCCCAAGTTAGATTTCATATAATCCTATACATCAGTTTTGGAGTGGATTTCATACAAGCCTAATCTCCATCTTTCGAAATGGCCAAGAGTGGCCTAGTTTCCAACACACATTCAGTTATCCACACCATACTGTTAGATTTCTATCACATTCATGGGCTTTATGAGCCATCTCATATGACATATATTCTATATCAATATCACTTCATAGCTTCACTTCATGGGGAAATGATGGATCCAAAGGGCTAGCCTTTGTATTCGTGAACCATCTATTCAGAGGAATTTGACATATAGTCTAGACATCAATTAGCACACACATGATTAATTAACTTTACTTAGTTGTTGATGATGGAGCCAATGGAAAAACTTTGTATTATTTAGCCACATTTTGAGGAATGTATCAATCAGCTCCATTTATGATATTACTCTTGATTTAAAACATACTCAACAAAATTCAATATCATAATAGGTTTTGTATTGGTTCACATACCTGGTGAGGTGTATTTATTCCTCTCTCTTCCTTTATTCAGTTTGTTTAAGTTCTTATTTTAGATATAGTATATCTAGTAAGAACTGATCTACTTCATGTTTTTTTTTTAATATTCACACATCATAACATGTTATCTCTATGCACATCCAACATCACATAGCTTCATGAGATTTTCCTTTATAGGTAGGTTCAAATATGCTTTCTATTTTTCCTTTATTATAGTATTTCACTTTTTTGCATCACTAGAATAAAGGGGGACAAATGTAATCATATAAAATGAAAAATTGTATGACTTAGGCATGAATAATAGCACCCAACCTATAGGTCCTCTTTGTTTCTCACTCAACCCTTATTGGCTAGACTTTAACTAATTCCTAGTCATCTATAGCTTTTCAAAATTATATTTTTGAGACCTAGGGAGCACTCTCAAACCCAAATCCATCCCCATAGGTCTCATTCTCCTAGGACAATAACACCCAAATTGGATAGGATCACCAAAATTTAAGAATGTCTTATTTCTAGTGCTATTGTCCAAGTTAAATTTAGACTCAAATGGTCAGATTTTCATGATTCCTTATCTTTTCCCCTATTAGCTTAATAGAAGCTCATCTAACCCATGATCATTAGTTTTCATATAAAATTCCATTCAATGTCCATTTACAAGATTGGGCACTCATTCACAGGAAATAATCAAGAATATGAGTAAGTACACTCAAACACTCTTCCATATTCTCTACATATAGCCTTCTAAAACTAATTCAAGCCTATTCAAGCACTCATACCGGTCCCTAGTCATCCAAAGTACATTCCAATTTTTCATTATAGTTTCATACATCACACAATTACACCAAGCACTTCAAATTAGAGAACTACATTATATTGATCTCTCTTAATAGTATTAGTATGTAGGTAGTATTCCCACACATGGGGCATGAAGTGCAGCTAGGATATCCTTTAAACACTAATCACTTCTCTCTTTCCCAATTATAATACTTAAGTTCAAGTGCTAAGAGTTCCTAAGTGTTTTGAAGATTTAATTAGACACACAACAAGCTATACATAGAATTAGGATTTGATATTTCACTTCTATGGTGTCACAAGCCTACCGAATAGAACTCATAAAAGATAGACCACTAGGACAGTAATGCCAAAAGTAGATAATTATTCTGAAAGTGGAAAATAGTGTTATAAAGTGGACTATAATGGTAATTAGTGGGGTGTCCTTAGTTTGGCACTTCTATCTAATCTAGAAATAGAGTTTGGGGTCATGTTTATGACATTTTACCATCCATACATAACAATTTATAGATATTGATTTTTCCATTTAAACCTAAAATAAGCTATGTTTAATTTATTTACACTTCTTACTATTATTAGAAAAGTTCAAAAACATATATATTTAAACAAATTAGTAGGCTAATTAAGATACATTAATTACTAATTTACATTTACTCAGACCTTTATTTTCTTAGGAATTAAACACCTAATTTCCAAAAAGAATAAAATATTTATACATCAGTTACGTTTGGAAAATTTAATAAACAATTTTGAGTTTGTGGATATAGAACTAGTTATCAGAATAAAATATAACAATGTACCACATGTTATGTTATAAATTTTACTTAATAGAGAATTAATAATTTTACCCATAGTAAGACACACATATATTAACAAATGATCTATTTGAGAGGGGAAACCCTTTTGTAATTTTCACATAATAAAAAGGCATGTTATCGATATGTTTTTAACTTGATAACATTATTTAGAAATATAAGGATAAAGGTACTATTCAAATTATATAATCCATACTACCACTTATTAGGGATTTTATTAGGGTCAAATACACTAAAATTATAAACATTCAAGAAGGAACCCTTTTATCTTTTTAGTTTTTATTGATAATGAATATAAACATGTGTAAATAGATGACACTGAGCCAAATGTATGTACACTTGGATTTATTTAGTACATAAGTCAAGATAAAGTTGAATTAAATAAAGTTATATATTTCCAAGATTCAATAGGACATATTAAATTACCAGTTGCATGTGGTCCCAAAGTTGTGGACATAGTTTTTTGTTATGAAAATAGGAGATTAGATAAGTGACACATTTTATCAATAATGGTTTCAAGGAAGGGAAGCTAAAGTTAATAATTTAAAACATTGCCTTACATTAAAATTTAAGAATGTTATGATTCATATTCTTCATGATGGTATCATTGGCAATCACATATTCAAAAATAATAATTTAATCCCATGTTATTTTTTCATAAAACCACATATGAGTGTTCCTATATAATAAAGAAACATGTTATACACATGCATAAGATTCAAAAAAGTGTAAAGTATAAATCTAAAGTTATAGATCATGAGTGGTATTATGATCAAAAATAAGATCAAGTATCCATACATCAATAATATTCTACCAGATCCACCAATTGATTATCCACATCTCTTGGATGTGTTGTTAGACATTTCAACTATTACATATATTCAAAAACACAAAAATAATTATAAAATTATAAAAATCAAGACATGAATGATATCTATAACTCATTTATATTAGTTGATTTGTCATTTAGTATACACATTACTTCTCTATATCTATTTTTATATCCAATATGTTTTCCATGTGTATTTGAGTGAGTTACAAACATACAAGTCATTACTTTTAGATATGGTTTCAAGTGATTATAGTGTTCCATACCCAAACAATTTACATAGACAAAACCACTCTAATGTAAATAAAATAAAAATACATTCTTGTCTAATTCTAGTGGACTTATCCTAGTGAACACATTCCCTATTTTCTTAGATCCAAAATAGTCATAGGACTTCTAAAACTTTTATGCATCACAAAAATTTCATTGGGGGCATAAAATTTATCACTATGTGACTATCCCTTTTATAAATACTATAGTATAGTACATTGTGGGAATATTTCCTTTCTTTTCACTTAATTTCACTTTGCTATATTACTAGATGCCTTAGTAATGCAAAACACTAATGCTACAAATTGATTATGTAGTTCAATTTTCATTTATTCATGCATGATTATCATGTTTTATTACATGATTCATTCTTTATGTATACTCATTTTTTTGGATTGTAGGAATTTTAACATGTTTGAATTTACATCTCTAAGCATTATTTTTTGTTTGTATGTGTGTGAGTAATATTTTAGCATGTCACTTACATTTAGATACTTATTCTTATTCCACATTTTATGTGATTGTGCATGGGTTGTTTGTGTATAAATCATGACCATGACTCTTATTTATTAATATATACTCAATTTATGATGTGAATACACATAAATTAACATTAAGTTGAAAATGTGTACTCATGACCACACTTTACATGTACTTTGCTCATGCCTCATTCCATAGTATTTTGACCCCCATTATTTCATTTTATATATCAATGACCCATTATTAAAAGTAAATAATGATATTAAAATGTTGTTATTCCTCATTTAAAATATATCTAGATTATCCATTGACTAATCCATACTCCTACCATAGCTTTTTTTGAACCTTAGACAATGTCATGCCATTTAGACTATCCCACTCATAGGTCCTATCTAGTTATGTCAGCCACATCTTCCTTCCAAATAAAAATCTTTTAAAACTCATGTAATGGGTCCCAAACATTTATTACAAACCATATAAAGTAATTCATAATTGATCACTAGCAACCATAATTTCAAGTCATTTTTCATATAAGAGGCTCACAAATTGAAAAACATTGAGACAAAATTCCTTATTTATCCTAATTTAAAATGCATATATCCCCAATAACCCTAAGCTCAAGTATGAATACACATACAAGGTTACACTCCATGGGAAAATTACTTAATCACCCCAAAATTAAAAAAACACCTAGCATTGCACTATTATCTCACACACACCATTTTAGAATGAGATAACTACATGGAGTTTGATCCCTCTTCAAAGTATTGGTATATAACCAATTATTAACACAAAGGGTGTTGAGGTCAAAAATAAATTAAACTGATAAATAGTTTTTCCATTTTATTCCATTTATTATTCATGGTCTATTGATATAGGTTACAAGTAATAGAGATGACACATAATGGTTTCCAAAAAATATCAAGAGATCCTACTTAGTCATACATATAACATAGGTGAGGCGAACTTGTCATATCTTTCATAGATTATAAATCTATAGAGGATGTTGAAACACCCTAAGGACATTGACACATCATGCCCATATTTGATTATAGTAGCCTTACCTAGAAATCATTTTAAATAATGATCTTGATTCACAATGCCACCACATAGCCTCTTAGTCAATTTCAAATTTCTTATCTTGGTCTTGCATTGTCAAATTTATCGCAAAGTAATTTGTCTTTTTTATTTCCAAATTTATCATCTTTCTAAATTTAACATAGTTACAAATTAGTTTTTATAATTTATTGAATTTCTATAGAATTATAATTTTAATTAGTTCATTTTATCTAATTAGGAACTAACATATCCTATTTTAGATATAATATATTGGTGAACTCACTTATTATTGAACATTACCAAAAATACTAGGTTACCATTACAATTTCCTTATTTTTAGCACTTATATTAAGGCTTAATATTTAAAATTTTATAATTTATACATTCATAATGAGAAAAATAATTGAATTTATTTATCATTTCTTAATTAAAATTTTTTTGGAGTCATTTACATGCTTTTTCCATATAATACACAAAATATTTAAGTTGCATTTAAATCCATGGATGCATCATGTAATGACAAAGATAAAATTCATAATAACTCAATAACCTAATAATAAACCACTCCATGATGTTTATTTTTAAATGTTTCACTTTGAATTTTATCTTATTAATATTACTATTCAGAGAGGATAGTTGGTTTCATTATTCCTTCTCACTCTTAGACCTATAAATTACCTCACCTACACTAGGTTTATAGTAGATCTTGTGGTTCATGATTTTATAACTAAAATAGGTCAAGATGTGTGATAGGATTATTGAACCCAAATATATAATATTATCAATGAGAAAAATAAGACAATAACCAAGGTTTCCATTATAGAGTTAATTCAATAGTCAAATATGTATAAGGATATTTTATATGTGACATTATGTGACACTAAGATTCTAAGAAATGTTGAACCAAATTATATTATATTTATTATTAAAACATTATAATGGACATAAATTTATATATATTTGAAATAAAGTGGATTTAACACCAAAACACATTATCATTTAGTACCTATGTTTATACATTCAACTCATAATTGATGACATGGGTGTTAAACAGGTCTTAGTCGATAATGGTTCAAGATTGAATATTTATAATATTTTTCTTAAAGTCCTTAATATACATGGTGATAATTAATATTATTTAGATATTAACATTAGATGTTTTGAAAAAATTACTCACAAGGTACTAGGACATATAACATTGAATCTCACACTAGAACCTATAACTATTTCTACAACATGTTAAGTCATACCCAATGAACTAAAATACAAAAAAAAATCATGGAAGGCCATGTATTCATGGTATATAAGCCATCTCTTCAAATTTACATACATTTTTGAATTTTAGTTACCAAGGGTGTGTGTACATATGTCTTATGGATCATGAACCTTTTAAGTATTGTCAAGTAACTGAATCTACATAGAAATATGGTCCTCGTATAGAATTTTCTACTTAGATTGTGGTATAACCCACTATTCATAGTTATATCATAATTCTTATAGTTACATAGATAATAGCTTCATCTAATAATACAAGTGATAAAATATATTATTTTTAACTAAGGTATTTATAAAAAATGGGTTACAAAGGGAAGAGATTAGGAAATATACACATAACATTATTAATCCTCTTGCAACATCTAGTCATAAAGGTAAATAAGGCCTTGGTTACATAGATCAATCAGATAATTTAAACTTAGATATAGATAGACATCAACATATATCCTTTTGTAAATCTATTAATTAGGCTAAAAACATAGTCAATCCTATACCCATGGTATTATTTTTATATACCCAAAACTTATTGGTGATAATTTTTCATCGAGCATTTTAAAATTGGATTAATTTTCTAATGATGAGTATTTATTTAGAATATTTAAAATCATATCAGGATATTCATCCCTTATATCATAAGAATAGGTTTCATCATTCTAAAAATTCTCATGCATAACATGGAAGACTAACATTCCATATGATGATGTCCCAGCTGATGGGTTTGACGTGATTCCTATTGCACCTTATATTGAATATAGATACACACTTATAAATGAAGAGATAATTTAATTATAGAATATATACAGATCTGAGAATAGTATTTTTGCCACTTGACTTAAAATTGATAAGGATTAATTATTTAGGAAAGTATTACATTATTTTATTGATAAATTTGTTATGTACTATGATATGTCATGCATTGATCCTTTGATCATGGTACATCTGGTCACACTCTACCTAGATGCAAAATTAATTAAGTTGAAAATACATAAATGAAACTAAAAGTCTTACTACTAGTTAAAGAATATATTTAAAGGTTACTTTATGCATTTTAATTCAAACCATAGCCTAAATAGAATAGGTGTCTAATATTATATTGGTTTTAAATCCTAATGGGAAATTTTGATGTTTTTCAGATTCCATAAATTTAAATAAGGCTTGTCTTGAAGATGATTTCCCTCTACCCAAAATTTATATGATTTTAGATTCCATCTCTACATATGATATTTTATAATTCATGGATGGATTTTTTAGTTATAACCAAATAAAAATTACTAAGGGGGATCAAGATAAAACATTATTCATCACACCACAGGACACCTTTTACTACATAGTGATTTCTTTTTGGATTAAAAAACATAGGGGATATATACCAATAGTCTATGTCACATATTTTTCATGACCTCATTCATAACATAGTAGAGGATTATGTGGTTAATTTAATATAAAAATAAAAATAGATACAAGATCATGCAATTGACTTATAATAAAAAAAATTAGTGGTTAGGATAATATAATATACATCTAAATCTAAATAAATGTGATTTTAGTGTAACATCAGGTAAATGTTTAGAATTTATTATATCCAAATGAGGTATTAAAGTTGATCCCAATATATATATATATATATTATTGATATGCCTTGAAGTTTGAAATAACTTTGATCTTTGTAAGGAAAAATTCATGCAATATGTTGATTTATCACCCAGCTAGTAGATAAGACACAACATTTTGAAATTTTAATGAAAATGATATATAGTTATAATGGGACATAAAATTATTGCATAAAATAATACTAAATGAATATATATATTCTCATGCCTCTAATATAATATAGACCACTTATATTATACATTTCTATTACAAATCACATACTAGGTGATTTACTGGCATGTTATGATGATGATCACAATGAGTGAGCCATATATTATATTAGTAGCACACTTTTTGACTATGAGAAAAATATACTAAAATGGAAAAATTATATCTAGCTCTTATGTTTTGTCATGTAAATTTTTGATATTATATGATTAATAATGAAAACCAAGCTATCACTAGGGCTGATCATTCAAATTTATTATGTCAAAAAAAAGTTTGTCTAAAGATTTATCAAAATGGGTAATGTTGCACATGGAATTTTATTCAAATATTATAACTCAAAATTTGATAAAATGTTAAATTATCACATACTAATTAGGTACCACTCCAATATAGGATACAAAACCCCTCAAAAATAGTTTTAAAAATGATTTCATGACATATAATATTAATGAGGATACATGGAAAATGTTTTTCAATGGATTAAAATGTACATTAGGTGGTAGTGCAGGTATTCTTCTTATTACTCCATATAGAGAGCCTATGCCATTCACATACAAATTAGGTTTTTCATGTATGAATAATATCACATAATATGAGGCATTGATTTTGTTTTGTATGTCACTCATGCATTACATATCAAATACATCAATATAAATTGGGATTCAAAATTGGTTGTTGATTAGGTCACAACTATTTTTTTTTTAAAAGTTAGAAAAAATATTCCCATATATAAATATGGTGTAATGTTTAAAAACACATTTTGATAGTATTTCAATTGATAATATTCCATAAAAATACAAATAACATGCAAATGTAATGCCTAGTGTAACATATTTAATACTAAATTAAATAAATGATGATCAATTAGTATTTACTATATGATGTTTACAAATTCCATTAGTTTCAAAGGCAAATCTAGTAGTTTTATCAGTCTTGGAAACTATGTGCAGTGTAAAAGGCTTAAAATGGTTTATACACATGGTCATGCACACACACACATGCATTCACGTACACATGCACGTACACATGCACACACACACACACACACACACACACACACACACACACACACACACACACACACACACACACACACACACACACACACACACACACACACACACACACACACACACACACACACACACACACACACACACACACACACACACACACACACACACACACTCACACACACACACACACACACACACACACACACACACACACACACACACACACATTTTGAATAAATTAATTACACAAGATACTTTTAATAGAAATGAAAAGTGAAATTATAAAGACATAGACTTATATATGTTATTATTTGAGGGGATTTATTTAAATGATAAATATAATGACAACTGATGTTATGCTTAAGTGTTGAAGAGGCTAAGTTAGCAGTATAATTGGTACATGATAGTGAATTTGATGGCCATTTAGTGGAAAATAAATGCCACACAAATTAATTTTTCAAGGGTACTATTGGCTTACCATGGAACATGAATGTCATGAATATGTTAGGTTATGTGAAAAATGTCAAAGACACAATAATCTAAACCATGTTCCTCTACATGAATTACAAGCCACTATTTCACCTTACCCTTTCACACTTTGGGGGTTTGATTTGGTTGTAAAAATAAATATAGAATCAATAGATGGGCATAAATTCATAATTGAAAGTACTAAATATTTCACCAAATGGGTAGAACCTATACCTTTATAATCTATTACAAGGGATGATATATGTTGATTCTTGATGGCACACATCATCTACCACTTTGGTATGCCCTCAACTACTATTATAGGTAATGGTTCATATTTCAAGAATAAAATGGTCAATGTTTTTAGTACTAAATATAAGATTTGAAAAGTGTTGTATACTCCCTATTATCACCATTATAATAGACAAGAAAAGCCTAAAAATAAAACTCAAATAATATTTTGAGCAAGATAATTACTAAATTTGGTGATGATTGGCATAACTTAATAGTTTATGTATTATGGGCTTACCACATGAGCATTCACACACCCATTAGGGATACTCCATATTCCTTAGTTTATGGGGAAAAAAAATTTATTCCAATAGAATTGGAAATTACATATTTACATGTATCCCTAAAAGGGATTATTACAAATGATCAATATATATAATTTTTTTTATGTGAGTTAGAACAACTGGATCATACATGCATATAGGTAGTAAATCATCTTAGGGTAAATCAAAATCACATTCAAAAGGACTATAAAAATATAATTTATGGTATAGAGTTTAAGGTGGGTGACTTGATTTTAAAGGAAAATTTAAGTAATGTCAATGTAAATAACAAACCAAAGGAAAGTTCAAGCCTAATTGGTCGGGTCTATATATGATTACAAAAACTTTGAGCATGAAATTTTATCATCTAGATTCACTTGAAGTCAAAGTAGTGAAGAATGCAATGAAAATTATGCATGTATGGTGGTTCTATACTTAGGAATTTTAAAATAAAAAATAAATTTATAATACTAAAAAATATAAAAATTAAAAATGTTTAAAAAAGATGAAAAATCAAACCTATGCATGATTTGTGTAGTTATTTTAATAAGTTAATTTGTATTCAATATAATTAGTATTTATCTATATATCCAATTTTTATAATTTTTTTTTTTAAAATTCTACATTAGTGAATGAAATACCTATAGGTTTCCTTTTATAGACACATTTTTAGGTTATTTAACTATATTAAACTCAAATTTTTCAAAAAGATAAAAACCCTTTACCAAGACAATAATGCACTACATTTTTTTATTCTACCAATATCATACAAGTGATTACAAGCTAATATTTCTTAGAATAAAATAATTCATAAACATCCTATATATGTTACATCATTCTTTGGCTATCTATTATTGTTCCTATGTTGGTTATTTACATTACAAATTCTATTGATATTACATACTTACATTCACATTGTTATCTTAGTAGATACTTAAGTTACTAAATATATTGAATTTAAAAATTGATAATGTAATAAATTATATATATTCATATATGATTCTCATGTTTAATTTCCCACTTCATGTCTTGTGTGTATTTTCTATTTTTTCTTGCAGACGTTTGAACATGTACTTATGTGTGGCTCTAGGCCTATTATACATTTTAATGTTTGCGTGAGTGAAATTTAAATATGTCCCTTATTCTTAGACCATTGTCCTTATATTTCATTTTTTTTTTCTTTTCATATACTCTTTGTATACATACTTCATGTCCATGACACTTGTTTTCTTATTTTGAATGACATGATGGGCATAATACATATTCACCATTCCCAATGCCATTATCAATAACATGCATCCTTCCCCAAGTAGTTATATTCTAATTTAATAAATCAAAATTTATCACTTATCTATGTGCCTCATTACTAACATTTATCTTGACAGTGTCAATATATATGCTTATTTTCACATGTATCTTCTATCACTATCTTTGCTAAATTTACAAATGATGATGTCATGCTCCTCCATATTATCATTACTACTCATATTTACATATTTTCATAACATATATTTAATAATATTTTAATTTGAGCTAAGTTAATTCATAAGATTCAAAACTCAACTCAAAAGAGGAGGAATACATAATGGCCTGTATTAGAGACTAATCTCCTATAGTATAATACATAAATAATATTTTTTAGGTTTTACATAATTAACCATAATCCATACCTATAAATCACCTAGAAAGTATTTTTAGACAAAAAAATTTCAATTAGATAAGGTCACAAGATGACCATGTTAAAAATAATGTGTTATTTTCCCAATAGGCATAAATAGTAATTTTTAGAAACTATCAAAATTATTGATAGTGTAGTGTAGTTTTCAATAGGTACGCAATCATAGTTTTGAGAAAAAATACTTGGGTTTATCTTATATTTTCTTAGTTTAATGGAAACATGTGTGGCATGTGTTCAAATTTATCACACAAATGTTTTGATAAAAAAATAACATTATATTACTCAGCTGTAGAATCCATATACACCTAGATATAATATTAGGGGCATGTTCCTGACACATCACCACCTCCTTTCTTAGTTTTGTACTAGTTTTATTGGAGTGGCAATAATTTATATTATTTATGTTGTATACACTATAATCATATCATACTATATTTTTCCCCAGTTTTGTACCATAAATGAGCCTTATTCCATTTGCAATGGTTGGTTCACCCTTTTGCACTAGGTTTTACACCAAACAATTTATGAGAATTCGTATATGGATTCCAAACTACTTCACCACTTTGGGTGTGAAAGTATTGAGTTAATCACACATTGAATTAATAATAACACTCAAATATCAATTATTATTAAGGCATAAATATTCCAATATAAGCTATTTCAATGAAGAAGAAATCTCCAAGGGTCTTACCCTCTCTAGTAATTAATTTTGTACCAAAAAACACAATGGTTCACATACTTAATTATGTGTACTTATTATTTTTAGGTATATAAGTATTTATTATCTTTAATTCTTGATTTTTATCTTAAGTAAGGACATATTTTATACATATTACATTGTAGGTTTTGCAAGAAACATAGTTTAACATTGTGCCTACATTCAAGACTATTTTTAACTAGTAAGTTTAGATTAAAAAAAAATTCCATTTTGCTCAATTAATTTCCCTTTTATGAATTAATATAATAAAAATGGGGAAAATTTTGACACATAAACTAAAATTTTATATGCAACCATGTAATTTTTACCACTCTAACACAAGATTAATTCATGCCTCATTCCATGGTCTTTTAACCTCCCTGACTTAACTTTATATATAGATAATCCATTCCTACAAGCAATTAATGATCCAAAAATTTCCTTATTTCTCATTCAAAATAAATCAATCTTATCTCCTGATTGATGCACAATCCTTGCTCAATTTTATTTTCTCCTTGGATATTAATAGACCATTTAAATTATTTTGCTTCTTGATCCTATCTAGTTATACTAACAACATCCTACCACAAAATAAAAACTAGTTTCTTAATTTAAAACTCATGTCATTAGTCTTATTACATGTTTATGAATCCTAATTTGAATGAATTAATAATTTATCACTATAAAGAAATAATTTTAAGTAATTTTCACACAAGAGGTGCACACATTGAAAATCACCATAATTTTAGTTGCACATTGAGATAAAATTACTTGTTTCTTCTAATTTTGAACACATGAAATCTCATAACTCTAAGATAAAGATGAAATACATCTCCAAGGTCACAAGTCACAATCTAATCACTTAATCCAAACATAATTACACAAGCATATATCATTACACTAGAATTTCACATAATATAATGTATCATGGGCTAATTGCATGTAGTTTGATCAATCTCTAGAGTATTGGTATGTAGTTAATGATCAACACAAGGGGTGTAATGATCAATAAAATATTCAACTGCTAACCCCTTTTTCCATTTAATTCTATTTATCATTTGTGGTCTATTGAGATAGGGTTATGTTATGCCTATTTTGGAGACCCACATACTTTTAATGAATATATTGGCATGCTTAGTTATACCATATTGATGACTATAGTCATGAAGTTTAGAATAATTGGTGTTGGCCAACTCATTTGTATTTGTTTTCATATTGATCCTTTATATGCATGTGAAATAATTAATTATGGTATGTTGAATATTTATTACTCTTGATGTTAATTAAATGATCTTGATAGAATAAGTATATAATTAAGTAAATAGGTCTTCAATCTATGCATGATCTAATTTGTATTTTTTATATAATTAGTAGTTTTTTTCGTATTTGATCCTATTGTGAATAGTGATAGTTGTGAAATGTTAGCATTCATTTTTTGTTAAAAATAATACACTTACAACCTATATTGATTTGATATGTTTATTAACTAATAAGTTAAATTATTTATTTTGTTGCACTTATCATATTTTTGTAATATTAAGGTTGTCACATGATAGTATCTAGAAGTAATTGAAAGAAAACTAATTCATTCATGCATAGTTAATTTAGGATTAACATGAAAATAGGTAATAAGAAAATAAATTTTACTATTTATAACACATGTTATATGGTTTCATGAATGGATAAATTCTTAGGCTAAAACATGTATGCACATTCAGTGGCATATTTTTGTTGTAAAGAGTGTCTTCAAATACTTTTAACACATGTTTATAGGCATGTTTATTCAAATTATGTGAATTTATTTAAATTAATTTGATATCACCAATGTCATAAAATATATGATCTAAGTTTATTTGAATTCATAAAACTTTTTTTTTAAGTCCAACATGACTTAGATCAAAATACATTTATTTATTAATGTGAGCATATTTGAAGGCATTAACTTGAGATTGGTGGATATAATGTAAAAGTGGAAAATAATATTAACAATATAGTGAGTTTTCTAACATCAAATTTAAGGTAATAAATTTTAAATTAACCTTGAACATTTCATTATATAGGTAGTAATCCATTGTGGATTGTTAAAAGGGAAAATCCAATGAGCTCATATCTCAATGCTTGATTTTTATATATCTTATACAATTTGGTCATAAGGTAATATTTAATGTTTATTACTTATATTGGTTTCTTGTTTTGATTGTCATTTTAGTTATATGGATAAATGGTTTACTAATTTAGGTATAAGAGCCACTAATATTAGCCAAGCCAGTTGAGATTACAATGGAAGTTATATATGAATATAAGGTAAATATATCACTAGGAGTGTTTAATATTAGTTACTTGATTATAAAAATGACATTTTATTTATTTTTTTAATAATTTTACAATCTTACCAAGTGGAAGTGGAGCTCTACCAGTATGGAGTTATGATGAGGAAGCCTGGAGAGATTCTAAGAAAGATCTTAGGTATTGATGTGAAATATTAAGGTATGAGTTTATCATGTGCATAAAATCATGCATGGTTTTCATAATTTTTTTGTCATTTATAAGGATATTTGGATTATATACATTTTCAAATGGTGTTTGGTTAGATAATGCAGTTAGTTTTGAGCTCAGTTTGTCTTTCGATCATTTTTTTGGTAAAAAAACATGAAATATTTTATTATGAGAATTCATAGCCATGAAGTTGATATGTGGAAGTTATTTTTATTTGTATATTCCATTTTATTAGTTTTGGGTGTTCAAATACTTGCATGTGTTATGAAATAATTAATGACTTTGAGTAGTATTTTTAGGTATTGTCTTCTTATGTTAAGTTTGTAACATGTTTTCATGCAAGTTATTTTCTTTATTTACATACCTAAATATGAATGTTAAGGAGACAATGTGCATGGATTAAATGGTTTTAATGTTTTTAAGAGTATGGAATGTTTTGATTTATATACAAGTTCATTTATGGTATGATATTTTGGTTCCCAACATAGTAATATTGAGTGTCAATATAACTATTAAGATTAGATAAATTTTAAAGTCACATATTTTTTTCAAAGAATTAATTTTGAGTTGGTATTATGATGGTTATGAGGAAAATATTTTATTTAATATGGATCACATAAAAATAGTTAGTTAGGAGATGAAAATATGATCCATACTTTTGAGAGATATACATCTCCCTATTTCTGACATACACAAAAAATAAAACTTTCAATGGTTTTATTTATTTGAATGAGGAGATTTTGGAATATATGGTTCACTATTTTTTTCATATGTTGTAATTTTTAGGCCTATATGTTAAAAAAATAAGTGTTAAAATACACTCAATTACTCATTTTTTGGAAGTTTTTGTATTCTTTGATTATTATAGGAATGATGATTATTGAGAAATGGCATAGCTATGACTACTTGGTGTCATTTCGAGGATACAAGTGCATGCAATCATTTTTTTCATATTAGTATTGGGTAAATTATTAGGAGATGTTATAAGTTTAATTGGATATTTCATAAATACTATATTATACATATAATCTTGTTTGTAATTTCTTTAGTCATTTCTAGAAATTGATAGAAGTAAAAGGTTGTGAAGGCAATGGTGTATTTCATTTTTGTCACCAATATGTGTGCTTTTTATTATTGTAACTTGTATATATTTTTCAAATCATGAATATATGATCTAATATTAGTGTTTTATACTTTTTCCTAAGGGAAAGAGTGTAATGGTTTTTTACTCTTGGTTGTGTGGAAAAAAAAATCGTTGGTCCTGCACATAGTGATTTTATTGCAATGATCATGGAAACTCTTGTGCATCTTTTAAAGAAATAACAAATATCATGTATCTATGGAAAGAATAATTATTGATTTTGATGAAATGCATGGCTAAATTTATTGGCCGGCACATTTATTTCCTACTTCCTATTTTATAATTATGTATTGAGAGTACATGCATTAAATGAGAACTGCTATGTTTTAGTTTTAAAGCTTATGTGTGTGTTTTATTGTTTTTCTATCTCCTTTGACTGCATCTCAAATTGGCTAAAATTTTATATAGTTGGTAAATATGTTCATATTGAATAAATGATAGTTGTGTATTTGGCATATTAACATACCAACAAGTTGTGAAAGAAAGTCTAGTTATTTGAACTATTCATGTACATATTTTAATGATACTAAATGGGTAATGTAAATGATAATGTTATTCTAAATATGACATAGTTTTAGTGGAAAAGCATTAAATAATTCATGAAAATATGATTATTATAAAGTTAATAAGCTTAATTATGGATATTTAATCATGTCAAATCTTGGCTATATAGTTATTTTGAATGTTTTTTTCAATATATTTCCTTTATAATGTTATGGTCAACCATAAAATCACATGAATCATAAAAAAATGTTTTTATTAGAGGTAATTATCAACACAAAAAGAATTCTCCTTTGTAAGGTAGTTCTTGAGGCTAATTCTCTCATGTCTGTAGGGACGTTAACACTTTTTGTTTGACATTTAACCATGGAAATTGAGTATCTATTAATTTTGATGATATTGATCTAATTTTATAGAATTTACTTGACTCTTTTCCTACTATATCCTTAAATTTCCATGGGAATAGAGGATTGAGAATAACACATTAGAGATATCATCCTTATGGGAGGGGCACTCTAATTGAATGTTGTCAACATATGCATAATGTCATCTAGTTTAATTGGCATAATTATCCATTACATGAAAAACATAAAAATACACTTGAATTAACTAAAAAATTACATCTCCATTGGCTTGCTCCACTTAATACTATAATTCCCTCACCTGAGCTTGAGAGACCAAATTATTTTAGAAAAAACATGCTTGTAGCCCTACAACATAGCCATTGGTGACTAGGATTATGAAGAAGGTTAAATTAGAGGTGGATGATTATAAAGGCACTCACTTGGTTAAACATCCTATTTCATGTATGGAGTACATATAATACCAAAATGATAAGTGTGCTTTGATAATATATTTAATTTATGATGCATATTTTGATTAAACTATTAATTAATTTCTATTCATGGTTCATACTTAAACTTATTGACATGGTGATGAATTTTGAGAAAGTTGATATGTTTTTAATGGATTTATGATGTGTGGAAACATTTTTAGTTTATATAAAATAATTTATTAACATGTTTACTTGATTATTATGAAAAATGCCCATGGAATTTAATATTAGGATTATTTAAATTTTATTTAACCTATATCATAATTAATATTATTTTGCATAGTTAGATTGTTTATTTAAATGTATTATAGTGAGAAAGGGCCTCCCCTATTAGAAATTTTATTTGTATATTATATTTAATTTGATCTATTATGTTTTATATTAAGTCTATTTTTATAAATATATAAGTCATAAAGTTAACTAATTGACTTTAAAAAGTCAATTATAAGTTAACAACAACTAAATAAAGTTAGTTGTCACTTATTTTTTAACTATATCTAGAGGAGATTGGTTTTTAAATAGATCAAAAAAAAAACTACAAAATGAGAAACATATTTAGGTGAATATCTCTCTTTGAAAATTTAAAGTTATTCATCTTTCTTTTCTCTTATGTGTAAACATATTTGAGATTAAATGACTAATTGTAGATAGACCAAATAATCCACTTGTTTAGCATAGGTATACGCAATTTTCCTATTTATTTTATAAATTATCTAAAGTTTATCAATCTTAATATATTTTGATGATTGCAGATATGTAATCATATGCATATAAATTCATGTAATTGACTGAATAATGATGAATACATCACATCTTATGATTTTTTATTGATATTTTGATTGCAATATGTCATATTTGTTAAAACTATTTATATTTAGAAATTCTATTTCTCAATTAATATTATTTCACTTTATTCAAATATGATTCTTGTCTCAAGGCTCACAATTTTTGGTTTAATTCTATTTATTTGATTTCATTTTTTGTTTTAGATTGGTTTAGTAGATTAGATTAATTTAGATAATTAATTTTTATTTAATTATATTATATTTATTTTCTCATCTTTCTTAATCTTTTGTTCTTTTTGGATAGACATAGCCAAGTGGTTCAAAGATAGTGGATTGTGAATCCACCATGAGTTTCCAAGAAACTGCTTGGGTCCTATCTAAATCTACTCTTCTAGTTTGTGATCTTTATTTTATATTTAGTTATAGATGATTTTATTCAATCATTATTTTCATAAATTTTCATAATAAATTATTCTTAATTTCGGTCTTTACATTAATTTATTTTCATTACTTTGTTTCTATTTAACTTAAATAATATTCATAACAATCAACAATATTCTTAGATTTATTTTATGTAATTTTCCAGATTAATATTTAGTTTATTTTATTATTATTATTATTTTCTTTAGTATTTTTTTTATTTAATTTGATAGGATAGATAGGTAGTTAGAAATTTACTTATCTATTTCATAATCTAGGAATTAGTTAGTTTAGTATTATTGGATTAATATGTTAGTGTTTATTTTCTTTTCATTGTTTGGTTTCCATTTTCATTTATTTATTTATCCTTTGGTTTATTTTTTTTATTTTATTTTTATCTATTTTAAGTTTAAGAGGCATCAAGAGATTATAAAATTATATTACTAAACAAAAATATAAATGATCATAGATCTTTCCTTCATGGGACTATCTCTTCTATAGGCTTTCTCTATCAAATATGTTAGATTACATAGTTATGATCTGGTTCCTTTTCGATATTTAAAGATATTTGATTTATGAATTATTATGGTGCATTATTTCTTATTTGAATTTATATTTATTTCCAAGTATTATTAAAAATCCACTTCTACACATCTTTGGAATCAATTCTCATTCTTTATAACCTTATGATTAAAATGGTATGATTCCACATTAACCTTCACAATAAGTGAAAAGGGTGATTTATTGGCATAACATTTTATATGGTCAATAAATTTGGTGAATCAACTAGGAAAAAATCCATTTTCAAAAATACTATTTTCTTTTCAATTTTATCTATGTTTTATTTCTCTTTCTCATGACCATTGAAGTTTCACCCCTTATTATCTAGCCTTTGATTAACATTATTGAAGATAAAATTGACATTACTTATATCATACTAATTTTTTTTGTTATAATATATCTTATGATTTACCTTCTATTAATGATGTTATATTTAAGGAAGTAGAAGAAGCAGAATTTGAAATCAATTGGTACATAAATCTTAGTATGTGAAATCAGTTCCATATTTTCAAAGAAAATCATTAAATCCATTAAGAAAGAGAGAAGATTTTAATTGATAATCCTCCTCATATAATATTTTATATTTTTGAGTCTCTTCCTTCTAACTATTTCATTTTTATTTCATACTTTAATTTCTTTATTGACTCTAATACAACTTTATAGTTAAATCAGTCTAGTCAAGTAGTAAAATTTATTGAAATTTATAATGGAAGAACAAGTAGAGTAGAGAGTATAAGAATTCATTCCAAGTCTTAAAAACATAGAAATATAATATAAATAATAGATAATGAATTATATTATGATTAATATGTTTCTTAGCTCTAATTGATCCTTATATTTATGTAAATCTTATTAAAACTAGTTCTTATCCCAATAAAATACCTTCACTAAAGGGATTTGATGATACAAAATTCTTAGGAATTTATAGTGAGTCTTGGGTAGACCATTTATATGCTTTCAAATTAGTTTTTTCTACTCTTGGTATTTCAAATAAATAATTTTTTCTTAGAGTTTCCTCACAAAATTTACAAGGTAAAGCTTATCAAGTCTTTATTAGTCTTCTAGCAAGTGTTTTCCTTGAAAAAATATAGAGGATTAGTTTTAACTCTATTTTGGAAAAATTAAACTATATTTAAATTTAGTCAATGAATTAGTTAATATTTCTATTGATCTAAGTTTAATGGTTTACCAATTTATAAGTAGATTCACTAGGTTATATTAAAATATTTCTCTTGATGTTAGACAATCCAAAAAGTTGTCTAAATTATATTTTTTTAATGATTTTCATCTTAAATATAAAACGGATTTAGAATAAAAATATTACATAGTAAGATGAAACTACAACTTTATTAATTTAATACATAAATAAATCAAAATGTTTGGTTTTAATGATAGAACTACCACAAGTTTATCTTATGATAATGCATTTTTTAAAGGAATTCATAATCTTGGAAATGATTTGGTTGCTATTGAGTGAAAAATAAATGATAAAACATCTACATCAAGTAAATATTTGATTCCTCAGAAAAATAAAAATGAATAATTTTTTTTATTATAACGTATGTGAATTATATCATGATCCTAACACTTTTATAGTTGTGAATTTTTTTAAAAGACATATTCAGGTAAAAATTTATATCTATTGATTTAGTTGATTATATAAACATGTGTATATTTGAATAATATTAGGATGATGTCAAAACTGTTAATGCTTATATTGTCAATAATAGACAAAGATATTATTTTAACAAAAGGATAGTTATAACATAACTAATAATAGCCACCATATTCTATAAATCAAGATAAAGTCAAAGGTATGAAGAATAATGTTGCATATGATAACGCTAAAATTAGTTCCCAAAAACATAATCCTTTATCAACTAGTTTAATTACTCCATAGTATCCTCCTTGTAAGCCCAAGAATTATACCTACATTCATCATCCTAATGTTGGTTCTTATAATATTATAAATGATTTAGCCATCGTTAAGGTGGGTTTTTTTTATTGCAAGTTGTTGGTCTACCTAGTCCACTTGATAAAATTAATGATGCTATTAGAATCCCAAATTATAAGAATATGGCAAGATTTCAAGATGAAATTGAAAATTATAAATAATTTCTTATTTTTTTTAGATTCATGATCTTCCCACTAATTATATACCTCCTTTTTATGTTTTAGTTAAAATTGTTGACAAATTTATTCTTAATTACATATTTGATATAGGGGCCTCTAATAATATAATGTCTTAATTTATCATTGATCAATTGGGCATATATTATGAGATCAATAATAGGAAACTCATATTTTTTTATTCTTGTCAAACCAAAATTTACGGTAAGCTTCATAATATTTTTATCAATTAGATGTATGAAAAATGTACAAGTACTAGATATTCATAGTAGTTATGTTATGTTATTGGGAAGAGATTGGTCAAAATAAACTATTGATTTCATAAGTAGGGATATAACTTGGGTTTTTATCAGCAATGAATCACTTTCATGCAAAGGGGAGAGTGGTGTAGTAACCCTATAGATTTCATACCCCCTACTATTGGTTATGATGAAATTGGAATTGGTAATTATGATAGGTTAAATTTAGATGACCATATAAAACAATAAAAGGGAATTTATTCTAGAGATACATTATGGTCTTTATATTTCAATAGAGCATGTTCACAAAATGGTAATGGTGCTAGAATTTGTTTAATTTTTTCTATTGGTAAAATATTTTTCTCTGTTTATATACTGTTATTTTATAATACTAATTATACAATATAATTTAAATCCCTATGATTAAGTTTATAAAAAAAAAAGTGAACCTAATTTCAAACAATTATAATCCTATGGTGGGTTTTAGTTAATTATTAGACAATTTAGAAAGGTTTATCAGACTAATCAAACTCATATACAGAGATTAATTCAAAATATTTGGTCATTACCTAAAAAATTTGAAGCCTTTAATATAATTTATATACTTAAATAATTCAATGTTCCAGCTAATAAGCTCACCTATTTTTTTTTTTGAATCCCAATCTAAATGAAAATGAATGAATTGTTTAATTCTTTCTAAAAAATTTAGACCTAAAGTAACTAATTTGAATGTAAATTAGCCTATTTTTTATTGTGATGAACATATTGATTCATTTATTCAAGGTAACTATTTTAAACATAATTATTATGTTTTGAATTATGGTGCTTATCTATAGTTGAGCACTAACAAATTACTTTTCAGTTTAGTTAGTTTTTTTTCAATGTTCACTCCTGATGATCAACCCAAAATTTCATGCACTGAAGAAACTTCAATGAGAATAATAGGTGAAACTATTCATATCAATATCTATACTAGTGAAGATCCTAAATATGTTTATTTAGGAATTCAATGCACTACTAAAGAAAAAAAATAAATTTATTAAGCTTTTTAAAGAAGTTATTAATTTTTTTTTGGTCTTAGAAAGATTTGAAAGATTGTGATACTAATATTATTAAACATGATATCCCTATCAAACTTTATACTAAAATTGTTTGTCAAAAAAAAAAGCCTTTTTGGAAGACACCAACAAGGAGATTCATAAAATGCTTGATTGTGGTGTCATTTTTCATGTAAAATATTTGGATTAGGTAGTTAATTTGGTACATATTTGTAAAAATAATGGTGATATTATATTTTGTGTAGATTTTATAGATATTAATAAAGCTATTATTAGAGATAATTTTACTCTTCCTAGCATTGATCATATTCTGCAACAAGTTGTAGGATCTAAAATCATGTCTTGATAGATTTTCTAGTTACAATCATATTTTTTTTAATCTAGATGATAGACATAAGACTATGTTTACCACTTATAGAGAAAATCTTTATTTTAATAAAATACCTTTTATTCTTATGAAATTAGGTCACCTGTTTCAAATAGATATGCATGTAGCTTTTGATGACTGAATTGATATGGTCATTAATATTTATCTTGATGATCTCACTATGCATTTTAAGAAAATAAAGAAGCATATTGATCATCTTTGTGAAATTTTCACAAGATGTATAACATTTTAAATTTATTTAAACAATAAAAAATATATATTTTGTGTTAAAAATGGAAAATTATTAGGATATATTATTTCTAAGAATTGTATTTTTATTTATCAAAAACATATTAAAGCTATTAAGGATCTTCCACCTCTAAAAGACCAATCTAGTCTTAGATAGTTCTTTGAAAAAATAATTTATTTGCATAAATTTATTTATGATTTTTCCAATAAATATAACCCATTATAGATTATTTTAAAAAAATATTAGTCTTATGTTTGGTATTTAAGTGTTGATAAAATGTTTAGTAGTATTAAGTATGCCATTGCAAGTGATCATGTACTTTTTAAACCTAATTTAAAAAAATAATTCATTATTTATGTAAATTTTAGTTAAAAACCATGGGTGTTGTAATTACATAGGATGATGTGAATAATGAGGAAAAGCCTATTGGCTTCATGAGTCAAGTCTTAAAAGATGCAAAAACTAGGTATCCATTGATTAAAAAGTTTTTATTTTTATTGGTATCTTCTATAATTTTTTTTTTTAATATTTTGATGGGAAATAAAGTTATTATTAGATCCAATGTATATGTGATTTCTTATATTTTAAAATAACCTACTCTTTAATGAATATTAGCTAAATGGATATTAAATATTTAATAATTTGACCTTGAATTCAAAAAAAGAAAGACTATTAAAGGTAATGAGTTAACAAAACATTTAACTTAAAATGCAACCTTATATATATATATATATATATATATACACACACACACACACACACACACACACACACACACACACACACACACACACACACACACACACATATATATATATACACACACACACACACACACACACACACACACACACACATATATATACATATATATATATATACATATATACATATATATACATATATACATACATACATACACACACACACACACACACATATATATATATATGTGTGTGTGTGTGTGTGTGTGTGTGTGTGTGTGTGTGTGTATATATATATATGTATATATATATATATATATATGTATATATGTATATATATGTATATATATATATGTATATATATATATATATGTATATATATATATGTATATATATATATCTATGTATATATATATATATATATATATATATATATATATATATATATATATATATATATATATATATATATATATGTATGTATGTATGTATGTATGTATGTATGTATGTATGTATGTATGTATGTATGTATGTATATGTTTTAGTCTTATCAGTTGATGACTCTTTGTATGCTAAGGCTCATTTAAAAACCACAAAGGTTTTTGATTTTTATAAATAGTTCCAATTTGAACATGAAATGAATGAATGGGACTATTTTCTTTTTTTTTAATGATTGGTATCATGATTTAGTATTTTATTTTTAAAATCAAGTATGTTTTAATAACCTGGATAAAAACAAAGAAGGTCACCTACACTTCAAGCTTTAAAGTTTGTTTTATTAAAAATTTGCTATTTTATAGGAATAAGGATGGTGTTATTTTATGATGTTTAACTCATAATCAAATTCAAAATGTGTTTAGATAATTTAATGAAGGTAGTTGTGGTGGTTATTATGAAAAAAATCACTACTTAAAATATTTTATGCATAGGTTATATTGGATTACATTATTTCAAGATACTTATAAGGTGGTTCATGCGTGCATGCCTTGCCAATTATTTGTTGGAAAAAATATATTAACCACCATACATTTAAATCATGTTATTCTATAAAAACCCTTCAAAAAATTAGTAATTGACTTTATCTTTGATATTTATCCTCCTTATATAACTAGTTATAGGTAAACTATGAATGTTATAATTTATTTTATAAAATGGCTAGAAACCAAAGATTTAGAAAGTATGGTTACAACTAAAGTGATTTAATTTTTTGAAAATTCAATCTTTTCTATATATGGTGAACAATATGAGATTATTTTATATAATGTTACTTAATTTATTTCAAATTATTACTTTGAATTTTTAGGACATTATTCTATTATTTCTAGTCATTCCTTAAAATAATATCATCAAGGGAATGGACAAGCTAAGTCTACTAATAAAAATATGTTTTCAATTATGAAAAAGTTAGTTTGTGAGAATAAGTGAGAATGACACTTATTTTTTTTAAATCATCATGGAGAGATTGTATGATAGCAAAGGCTAATACAATTTATTTACCATTTATGCTAGCTTATGGATTCAAAGCTACTTTACAATTAATCTTTAAATTTATTCTACAAATACTACTCTTTAATATTTATTAGAAGATAGTAATATGATAGAATAAAGGCTTAAATATCTCTTGGATTTAGACTAAACTAAAGCCACTAATTTAAAAAAAGTTAGAGAAAGCTAAAGAGAATTTAAAGAAATTATTTCATAACAAAGCATCAAAAAATAATTCTAAAGTTGGTGATCTTATTTTGTATTGGGATGAATCACATGCGGACCCAATTCAACATCATAATTTTGATTCTCTTTAGTTTTATCCTTATAGGATTGTTACCATTCTTAATAAGAATGCCTTCCATTTATATGATCTTGATGGTAATTGGCTGTGTCATTCGATCAATGGTCATCATTTAAAGATTTTTTATAATTAGTTTCCACTCTTATTGTTATATTTTTTTGGTTTTTTTTCATTCTTGTTTATCTATTTCATTTTGGTTTATTATTTGTATTCTCTATTTTCCTTTGGTTCAAGTCAACATTTGTCTAGGTGTAAGAATTCATTGTTATGAAGTAAGAGGACCTATGAGTTGTGATATATCACTGTATGTTTTAAATTATTGAGATATTAATTGTATGATAATTTTAAATATAATTCTATATGAATAATAAATAGCTAAATATTAATTTTTTGGAGGCATTAATTTATTCTCATAATTTATATTCTAGGTTATGCATTGGGTATTTATCCATCTATAATTTATTTGTCCAATTTATCATTTTCTTCATGCTCCAATATAAAAATTATATATATATATATATATATATATGAACACATTTTATCCTTTAAAATGGGTTTTTGAATAGCTACCTAAGAAATGATTTAACCTAGACCGTACTCTCAATATTAAGTTTAATTGCAAATTATTATTGCAACATAATTTCACAAGTGAAATTTGCTAGTATGGTCACCAGTTTTATGCCTATTATTGACACCACTTAGTTTTTATAAATATATTGACATGATTAGTTATACCATATTAATGAATATATTTATGACGTTTAAAATACTAGTGGTAGCTAAAATATTTGTATTTTTTTGAATATTCATCCTTTCTATACATGTGGAATTTTTAATGATGTTATGTTGAATATTTATTACTTTTGACATTAATTAAATGATTTTGGTAGCATAAGTATATCATTAGGTATATAGGTCTTAAATATATGCATGGTCTACTTTGCAGTTGTTATATAATTGTTAGTTATTTTCAAATTTTATCTTGTTGTGAACAATGGCAATTGTCAAATTTCAGCGTTCCTTTTTAGTTACAAATAAAACAAATCCAATATGTATTTATTTGATATGTTTATTAAGTAATAAGGTAAAATATATATTTTGTTTATGTTGTTTCACTTTTCATATTTTTTGAACATTGAGGTTGTCACATGTTAGTATCTAAAAGTAGTTGAGAGACAAATAATTAATGCATGAACAATTCATGTTTGCTTAACACACAAAGAGGTAATAAGAAAATGTATTTTATTATATATAACACATGGTACATGGTTGAATGAATGGTTAAATTATTAAGTTGATACATGTATGCATATTCAGTGGCATATTTTTTTGAAAAGAGTATCTTTAAAGATTTAGCACATATTTCTAGGCATTATTGATCACATTGTTTAAATTTATTGAAAGTGATTTGAGATCACAAAGTTCCTAAAATATGTTATCTATGTTTATTTTAATTCATAAAACCTAAATTTTAGGGTTAAAATGACTTAGTTTATAACACATTTATTAATTAATGCAAGTGCCTTTGAATGCATTAAATATGGACTGATAGATATAATGTGAAAGTGGAAAATAAGATTAAAAATTTGCTAAGTTTTTTAATCTCAGAGTTAAGGTAATCGATTTAAAATTAACATTGAGCATTGAATGAAATAGGAAGTGATACACTATGGATTATTGAAAGATTAAAAATCATTGAGCTCATAACTCGATTCTTAATTTTTCTATTTCCTATACAAGTTGGTGGTAAGGTAATGTTTAATGTTTGGTACTTTCATTGGTTTTTATTTTGGTGGTCATTTTAGTTATATGGATAAATATTTTACAAAGATAGATAGTATAACCACTAATATTGGGAGAGATAGTTGAAATGTGTGCAGAAGTTATAAATAGATAAAATGTAAACACAACACTAGGAGTGTTTAATGTTAGTTACTTGAATATAAAAATAATATATTATTTCATTATCTTTACCTTTTTTCAACCTTACCAAGTTGAAGTAGAGATTTAATAGTTTGGATTTGTGATCAAGAAAGTTGGAGAGATTATGAGAAAGATTTCAAAGACCTTTGTGAAATATAAAGGTATGAGTTTAACATGTATATAAACATTAATATGGTTTTTGCAAAATAATTTCATTATTTATGAGGATATTTGTAAGATAAAATATTTTTAATGGTGTTTGGTCAGATAACACAGTAATTTTGAGCTCAATTTCTCTATTATTTATATTTTAGTGAAAAATGTGAGAATTTTTTTATAAAAATCCATATCCATGCAGTTGATATGTGGAATCTATTTTTATTGGTCTATGCCATTTTCTTGGTTTTGGTGGTCAAATACTTGAATGTGTTATGAAATGATGAATTGATTTGAGTAGTGCTCTTAGGTACTATCTTCTTATGTTAAGGTTGTACCTTATTTCCATACAAGTTATTTTATTTATTTTCATGCCTAAATAGGAATGGTAAAGATCTCGCGTGCATGGAATAAATGAAGTTTTCATAGTTTTAGGGTTTTGAATAATATGAATGCCATGATTTGTATACATGTTCATTTCTAGTATGACATTTTTATTCCTTGCATAGTAATATTGAGTGTCAATATAGCTATTCATCTTAGATATATTTTACATGTACATATTTTGTTTGAAGAATTCATCCTAAGTTGGTTTTATGATGGTTTTGAGGAAAATATATTCTTGAATGTGGCTCACATACATATAATAAAAAGGAGACAAAAATATGATACATTTTTTTGAGAGATATATGTCTCATGGTTTCTGACATATATATAAAATCAAACTCTCAAGGGTTTTGTTTCTTTAATTGAGGAGATTTTGAATATATGGTTTGATGTATTTCTCATATGTTGTAGTTTTGGTCTTATATGTTAAAAATAAGTTTTAAAATGAAATTCGTTATTAATTTCATGGAAGATTTTGTATTCTTTGATTATTTTAATAATGATGATTGTTAATAAATGGCATAGCTATAAATTTTTAGTTCTATTTTGAGGATAAAAATACATGCAACCATTGTTTTCATATGAGTATTGGGTAAATGCATAGTTGAAGTTATAAATTCAAATGGATATTTCATGAATACTAGATTATGCATATAATCTTGTTTATAATTTATTTAGTCGTTTCTATAAAATGATACAAGTAAAAGGTTGTGAAGGTAGTAGTGTATTTCATTTTGGTTATCGATATTATGCCTTTTGGTATTGTAACTTTTATCTATTTGCTAATGAATGAATATATGATCTAATATTAAGGTTATACATTTTTTTAGGGAAAGAGTATCAGGGTTTTTTACGCTTGGTTTTATGGAGAAAAGGAAATGTTTGGCCCTCACTTGTTTATTTTATTTTAGTGATCATGGAAACTCATTTTTCATCTTTTAAATAAATAATGATTTTCAAGTATCTATGTAAAGAAAAATTATTAAGTTTGATGTAATACATGGTTAAATTTACTAGTTGGTGCTTTTGTTTATTATTTCCTATTTCTAAATGATATATTGGGAGTACAAGAAGTATATGAAAAATGGGATGTTTTAGTTGTAAAACATATATGTGTGTTATAATTTTGTTCTATCTCTATTGACTAGCATTCCAAATTGTTTAATACTTTATATAGTTGGTAAAGATGTAGATATTGAATAAATTATAGTTGTGTATTTCAAATATTTACATGTGAACAAGTTATGAAATAAATTCTAGTTATTTGAACTATTGATGTGCATATTTTAATGATACTAAATGGGTAATATACATGGTAGTTTTGTTCAAAATATCAAAGAGTTTTAGTGGAAATGCATTAAATAAGTCATGAAAATATGAATATTGGAAAGTTTTTTAATGGGTAAAAAAGGGGATTTTGAACTAGGGACCTGACCCTATATAATAAACTATAGAAAACACCCTCTAAGCTTAATTAATCAAAAAATTCTATTACAAATCAAGATATTACAAAACATCCATAAAAGAACTAAAAGATTACATAAAAAACAACACAAATAACTAGAATTTCTAGCCACATGAGATATAATCCTAGTTGGTAACCATTATTTCCATATTTATACCCAAATTCTAATGCATCTATGTTAGTTACTTAACCTCCTTATCACATTCACTAAATTTTAATTTCTTGTTGGTCTCTCTACCTTGGTTCAATTTGACTAAAAGAGTCATAAATGATTTTAAATATAAAATGTTATGTTCCATTGAGTTTTTTCTCACTTTCATAATAATTTTAATGTCATCCTTTCATTCTTTATTCTCCTAGGAAATGGTTCTAAATTGATCCTTTAGATAATAATCCTCCCTTATAACCCATAAAATAATAGACTTTTGAAGCTAGAGTTCCTCCTATATCTTCATAACCCTACTTTCACCCTTTAATGATTCTAAAATCTAATTGAAATCATTGTTTTAGATTAAGGTAAAAATAGGTTTTTAAGGGACCCCAAAACCCTGAAACAAAGGGAGAAGGATAAAATAGTAACGTCCACAGGTGAAACCTAAAACCTACTTCAAAGAAGTATCAAAATTAGGTTTTACATGGACCTGAAACCACCATTAAAGATAATCAAAAGACTAACCCCAAGTTTTTCAGAGACCTGGAAACTCCATAGTGATAAGGAAACAAAAAACTAGGAAATGGAACTAGATATTACATCCAACTAAAAGAACCAGGACCTATTCTTCTAGTTCCAAAATCATCTTCACTGCTTCCTTACCTTTCACAACAATGTCCTGAATAGCTGTAGCCACCAACGTGGATCCCTCTTGCATTGCTTTCTTTCTTGAGCTTTGTCTTGTTCTCTTGCTAGGCCCCTCCAAGGATTTGATTTCCTCATTTGCTCATTTTCCAATGTTTACAGTAGCTGCACATATGCTAAAGGTAACCTCCTCCATCTTCATTCTGCTTTCCTTAATGTGTTCCCTTAGGTTGTTCTCATAGTCTTTGAGTTTGATAGGAATATCCCTCATCTACTTTTCCATGTTATTGATTTTATTTCAAACTGCTTCCTGGTTATGTTCCATTATTTCCATTTTCTTCTTGAGTCCCATTATCTCCTTATACATCCATGAGTCGAATTGAAGGATAACATCTGCTTTGCAATTGGCCAAGCTCATAGCGGGGTGCCTCCCATCATTCTGCCTTATATCACTCCAATCTTATGTGTTATTTTTGGACTATTTTCAACTTCTTCCATATGATCCTCCCTTTCCATTTGTTTATGTTCCTTAGTTTCAATAGGGCTTTCATTTTGGTTACAATCATCCTTAACTTGAGCTCCCATTTCCATTACTTGGTTGGCAACCTGAACTAGATTTTCCTTCTTATTTTTTGAAGCATGGTCCTAAAAAAGATCATCCAAATCTTTATCAGTTTCCCCTAACACTTGCTGGTTTGCCTCAGGATCATGGTTACTATTTTCAATTTTTCCCTCTATAGTGACTCCTTTCTCATTTTTGTCTTGAACTTCGTCTTCCTCACTGGAGCTTAATTGCCTACTTTCTGTTCCTCCCTCTTCCTCCATGCTCTCATCCTTAGAACTTTCAGTGCTTTCCCACTCTGTTTCCTCATCTGCAATCTGATTTTTAAAGCTAGGGGATTTGGATTTAGCTTTTTCTTTCCCTTTTACTATTTCATTCTTGTTACTCTGTAAGTCATTATTTTTATCTGAATAAGGGTTCAGTACAATGGCCTTGTTTTTTCAGTGACCTTCAATTATTAGAATTAATCCCTCATGCAATATAGGATGAGACTCCTTTTTCCTATGAGTGAATAGGCTTTAGAGTAAAGAGAAACAAAAATAGAAAGGAAAGGAGATTCTTACTTTGTGTCTGACATGATTAAGAAATACAAAGTGAAATTTGTGGATTCTTTTGCTCTTCCATCAAGTATGAAATACTCACAGATACAGCATAAGACGTCTCTCCAAATTCCCTTAATCTGCTCCAAGTCAAAAAAATCCCCACTCTTTTCCAACTGCTACTCCTCAACATCCATCTTTGGGAATTTGTGAAAAGCCTCATTTGAAATGTTGGTATACTTTGAGAATTTTATTCCCTCCGTTGGAAGCCCCGTGACCTCCACTATGAATTCCTCATTGAGATTCATCGCGATGCCATGGAGGGTAACCCTGTCATCAATCTAATTTTTGAAAAAAGCCATTGTAATATGGGGTTTCGAACCATGTAGCCATTCCATGTAGCTCACAACCTTCCCTCTCTGAAGGATCTTTCAGACATCTTGTTTTGCTTTCCACTCTTCACAGTTTTTGGGTTCCTGCTTCCTTGGTTCTCCTTTCATTTTGCGATCCATACGAATATCCTATAATGCCCAAACACTGTAAACTAAGCAATGACACCAGATATTACCAATTTGGAACAAAACTTGCCTTCTTTTGGCACGTTTAGAATCCACTTCATGTACTCTTAAACATTTTTGTTTAATGAGTGTAATCGTTTCTCTGTGAGGCCACTCTGCCAAATCATTGATTTTTTATTCCAAGCTGATCTTTCCCTCCTTTGCATGAATTGTGTCATGATTAATGAGCTCTCTAAGATCCACATTCTTGTTTAATGTATCCTGGCAACTCACCTTGTGCCCTATTTAAACTGCGTGATTTGCTATCCAATCAGCAACCCCGTTGGCTTCACAGTAAATATGACTGATAGTAACTTTCTCAAATTTTTTAATTGATTTTTTTATTTCCATCACCATATCCTCTATAGACCATGAAATAGAATTTTTATTATTTAAAATATTTATGATATTTAGGGAGTCCCCTTCCATCCATAATTTAGAATATCTCGATTCAACAGCTAGTTTGATGGTTTGAAGGGCTGCAGAAGCTTCAGTAATATGACAATTCGACTTACCAATGGGAATAGCAATAGCATCAATTACGTTTCCCACATGGTTTCTCAATACTCCTCTGCATCCTGCATTTCCTGGGTTCCCTTTAGCAACTCCATCAAAGTTTCCTTTGATCCACCCATGAGGGGGAACGTTCCAAGTAACACCTAATATTGGATTTTTAGTTTTTACATTGGGTTAAGAACTGTCCCTTTAGAAGTAAAACACATCCAAGAAATGTTAAGGATGGGAAAAATATTAAGATCCAACAAAAGAAAATATGGAAAATCAAAGATGACCATCGAAAGGCAGGAAAGAATCAAGAAGTTTTAACAGTCCCATGTACAGAAGAGGATAAAGATTATTCTATTGAAGAGGCTGACGTTCTAAATACAAAGGGAGATAAAGATATTTCTTTAAATAAATAAAGTCCTCAAAATGAAGAACAAGGGACGTACTCAGAGAACAAAAACTCTGAACATCTAATAGAGGAAAAGACAAATCAATTGTTAAGGTGACTTATTTTAGGAGTAGAAACTAGAATAGGTAGAAAGTCTTCACCATTAGATTTATTCCTTTCCTTGGTTTCAAACACCCTCTGCTCTTTTCCATCCTCTTCTTTGAGGGCATATTTGAAATTTAGCAGATGAAGACCTTCAGCTACCATCTCCTCACTACCATAATCCTCTTTAAGGTCATTTGAGTTGGTTATAAATAATAACACTTCACCCCCACCTAAACCTTGCCTTTTTCCCTTAAAGGAAATTCTTAATTTATGTTTAATACCACCCAAAAAGGCCATGTTTGTGTGGAATCAGAAAGATCCTAGGTCCCCTATTTATTCCCTTAAAAAAATTATGGATCATGAATATAACAACTTGGTGTAGCCGTTCCTTTTTTTTACCTCTTTTCACATTTAAAATAGTTTTTTTAAGGGAATTCAAGACATAAAAGGGAAGGCTTATGGGCATGTTTTCAAATAATTAATTAATTATAATAAATTAATATAAGTACATAATGTTATGCATACCTTTTAGTGCTATATAGAGCATGAATTTCTTTGTAACTTCCTCAAATGGATGAGGGAGATCCTTCTTAGAGAAGTTATTGTGCAATGGAATAAGAACTTCCTTGCCCAAGATAAATTTATCCATTTCTTATTTAAATTACTTACCAATTTTGAATGCTCTAGTAACATAATTTATAAACCATGTAATCTTAGCTATCAGCTCCTCATAAATATCCATAGATAGACCATTGAAATTTAGAATCCCCTTTCTCTAATTCTTCACAAATATGTTTAAAACATACTTTTCATGACCCTCCACCCTCTACATGAAGTAGACTAAACCAAATTTATATAAAATATAATATAACTTCCTATCCTCCTTAATATAGTCAGCCAATATTTGTTTAATCCTTTGGAGATCCCCATCCATCCCTATGAAATTAGAGTAGAAATCAATTTTAGAGAAAGAAGTGTCTTCTCTTTAAAAATACATGTTATAGTAAAAAAAAAATTCTTGAAGCCCCAAAAACTCATACTAATGCTATACGATAATTAGAAATTATTT
Organism: Torreya grandis; assembly: GCA_037957365.1. NCBI lineage: Eukaryota > Viridiplantae > Streptophyta > Pinopsida > Cupressales > Taxaceae > Torreya > Torreya grandis. The sequence goes on along the minus strand of JARHVA010000838.1, from coordinate 1,031,939 downwards.
ATATTAGAAATGATTATTTTTAATCTTTAAATTCAAACATAATCTAACTTAGAGTGCCAACAAATAGAAGTGATTACCTCATTCCCACATTCCAACACTAAAAAGATATATAAGAGAAAAATTAAGGATCTAAATATAAAATATATATTAAACATTATTAATCACTTCTAAATTGATCCTCTGACAAAAAATATCAAAAATCCCTTATTTATTGAATCACCTTATTAGCCTTGGGTAGGCTACTCCTTCATTGGTGAACCAATCAACCAAAAAAAATTCTTCTCTATATATATGTTGAATGATTACTTCTTGCATTGACTAAATAATGAAGTGGGCCTTCTCCACACTATGAATTTTAATCCAACTTACTCAATTAATTATAGAGAGACACTTGATAATATTAAGTGAATCCCCTTTAATTACCAACTTACCGATTCTTTGTTCTTTGGCTAGTCTCAATCTCCACAAGCTTTCAAGTGCTTCATCCCAATGATTAGTTTGAGTACCCATACTTCCTACAAAATTTAAAAACAAATCTTCTTTTGCATCCCTTATAATTGATCAACCAATTGAATCCCATGGGTTCCCCTTATAGTCCCCATAAAAACTAAATTTTACCCATCTAATAGATAGATACAACCATTTAACTAGTATTTTATCTTTAACTCTTTTATCACATTACTGATCTGGACTTCAATCTACCAATTGAGAGCAATCTTAGAATCCTTGAAATTCATGCCTTTAGTTTTACTAGGGGGATGCATTTAAAATTTTCCAATATACCATCAAAAATCCTTCTAACCACTATAAGATTGGAAAGTTTCCTTTCACTAAATATTATAGTATTATTTTCTTTCTAAATACCCCATAAAATACAAGGTAATGAAAATTTCCAAATGTCTCTTAGAGTCATGTTTTTGAAAGGGGAAAACCAAGATTTTAAAATAAGTATCACCAAATAAGGATGCACCCAACTAATATTAAATTTATCTAATAACCCAATCCATATCTCATAGGTAAAAGTTCACTCAATCATTAAATGGGCCATTGATTCATTCTCAGTATTACATAAAGGACACATATTTATAATTACCATACCCCTTCTTCTAAGGTTTTCTATTGTCAATATCTTAATCTGAACAAATAACCAAAAAGTGTATTAATTTTGGGGATGATATTCCTATCCCATAATTTTCCCCAAGGGATATCTTCTATAGGATGATTAATTATCAACCTATACCCTAATTTCAAACTAAACTACCCCTCACCAATATCTCTCCACATCAATTCATATTATTTCATAATGTTAGGAATATCAAAATAATTTAGCATTCAATTTAACTCTCTCAAAATATTTTTGCCTTCCATTCCTAAAACATCACCCCTCAACTATTTATAGGACTTAATTCCTTTTTCATTTGAATATATTAATGTAGTTTATAACTAATTTTATATTATATAGCAGATCTGATTTAATTCTAGGGTTCTACATTCATAAGGGGTTGATCCAACAACCATGGGCCTCTAAAAATATAATCTTCTACCCATTTACTATATTCCATTTGCATCCATTTAAAATAATATCTCTATATAAAATCATATAATTAGAAAGGTGATCCATTAAAAAATTTCTCCACTTCTAGGAAGATTAAAACTTCTCTTGAATCAAAATATTTTATTTGTAGTATTCTAGACCAGTATGAGGGTCTTATGATGAAGTGCCATGCAATCTTAGTGAAAAGGGATTTTTAATCCACTTTATTCTCCTTAGTCCCAATACCCCATTACCCATTGGGGTAAAAAATATATCCCATGCCACTAAGGAGAACTTATCTTTTTCTTTAGTTCCAGATCATAAAAATATTCTTTGATTTTTTTCTAATTTTTTCACTATACCATTGGCATATTTATCATGGAAATCACATATATTGGAAGGATTTGTAATGTGAATTGATAAGGGTGAGTCTTCTCACTAGGGATAGTAACATATCTTTCCAACCATCAAACTCTCTCTAAAATATTTATAGAAAAGGATTCCATGTTGTCAATGAGAGTTTCTTACTAGAACCTGGTAATGTAATATAAGTGAAAGGGGTTTTTTTATCCTAGTACACAAAATTGAAGCAATCCTATTCTGTATAACCAAATGGGTATTAAATAAATAGATCAAGATTTTCTCAAAATTGATTTTTTGTTCAAAGGTAACCTCATATTTTAGAATTATTCTCATTAGCTCTTTGGCTTCCCTAACCAAAGACTCAGATAATAAGATTATATCATAAAAATTTTGTTAATGAAGGGTTGGTTTCACACTTTGAGCTAGTTTTAAACCCTTTATCTCACCTTCTTTGATAGATAAAAAAAGGATATACTAAGGTATTTAGTCATAATAATGGATAAGAAAGAAAAAAATAGATCTCTTTGTATAATTCCTCTTTTACTCTTGGAAAAACCTTCTAGAACACCACCAAAAAAGAGCATAAAATGTGACAATGGCTACATAATTTCTAATAATTTCCCTAAATTTATCATGAACATCAAATTATAACATCACCTTAACTAATAAATTCCAATATAGCCTATTATAATCCATTTTGATGTCTAGTTTGATAACCATACTTTATTTGTTACTCTTATCCATAGAATAAATGGTTTCATGGACAATAATAATGACATCTTAAATTTGACTCCTAGGGACAAAGCCCTATTTTTGAAATTTTATGATCTTTTCCAATAAAAGATGCATAGAATGGATATAGTTTTTGTAAATATTTTGTAAATTGAATTACATAGATAAATGGGTTGAAATTTTGAAAAACTACTAGATCCCTCCTTTTTTGGAATAAGAACAATAGAATTATTGTTTAATTCTCTCAGTAGTTGCCTAAAGGATATGAATTCATTTATCGGTAATATGATTATCAATGATGTCAAAAGGGAGATTATTGGCATTATGGATTTCATTAATTGTGAGGATTTAATATGATGATTAGAGGATATTCAAGGGATCTTATCAAAGGTAAAGTATGATTGTAGTTCTTGTGTGCATGAGTATAATTCATTTGGTTCTTTACTTTATTCATCTAGACATTTTCGGTCTAGTGGTAGAAAATATGAATAGGTAGTCTAACGATGTCACCATTACCAAATGTGGATGAGCTTGGGGGATTTTGTCATATGGTTATGATCACATTAGTCCCTAGTTGTTATGTGTTAGATTTGAATTCATGCAATGAAGTATGGTAGAATATATGATGATGTAAAGTTGGTTTCTTAGATATAATTCACTAAGTTTCAATACTTGGAAAACTTTGTAAAAGGGTTCAAATAAATCCAAGTAAGCATGTTGATGAGGTCAACATTTTCACACATGAAGGTTATATGACAAAATTATCATATGGGTTTGTTAATTTTTGTGCCTAGTTTCTATGTGTTGAATATCAAGTCATGCGATATAACATTATAAAAGATATGACTGTGTAAATTTGGGTTCCTAGACATTTTGATAGTGTTTTCCCATAGTCAAATTTATAGATGGAAATAAAAGCTGATAAGGAATTTTAATGATGTCATATCTTGCATGTATGAAGGTTTCTAGAGCAAATTGATATATGGATCGAATCCCCTATGTGAAAGAATTAGGTCATGTGATGAAGCTCATTAAATGTTATGTAAGAAAAAAGTTTACCTTCTAATTAGTTCTAATCATAATTAGCTTTGTTGAAAAATAATATATGTGAGAAGATTAATGGAGTTATATCTAGAACATGTAAAGGATTTAAGAAGAGATGAGCATATGGGTTTGTCCATTATCATGCCTATTTTATATGGTACAAATTTTATAAAATGTAGATGAGCGAATAAAAAGATATGAAGCTTAAAATTTATCCTTCTACGCATATTGAGATGGTCCCCATACATAGTCAAATCTACATAAGGTAAAGTCTGAGTAACTCTTGAAGAGATAAATGGAGTGTAGTTTCTCAAAGATGTCAAGATGTAGAGAGATGAGAAGTGGTCAAAGTTTAACATTAAGTAGAGATAAATGTCAAGCTTGTCAGAAGATCTAATGGTGAGCATGTGATCATTATATGAAGATATAATAGAACAAGTGGACTCAATATGATCAACTGCTTGATATTTAACAAGTCAAAGGCAAGCTAAAGGCTGATCTATTTTGATGAGATTGATAGAGTGTATTTATTACAATAACTCAATAAATAGAAAGATGAGATTAAGAGATCAATGTTTAAAAACTAGAAAAGGTAAAATTCAAGTAAATTTGAAGATCCAACAAAACATGAGATCTTAGATCAAAAGATCTAATGGATGCATTTTAAATTTATAACATTAGAGCTCAAAAGGATGTAAGGATCCATTGGAGAGCATGAGCCTATCAGAACTTAATCCAATAGATGCATTTTAAAATTGATAAATTTGGATAACAACCATTATATCATGGTGAGAAACTTAATATCAATGGTTGATATTTAAAGATATGTTAATCCCAATGGTCAAGTAGAGGGATTAGTAGTTAAGCCATAAAATATGACATAGATAACAAAATTGATCATTGTAATCAATCAAATTTATGAAATATGGAATGTGCATCAAAACTAGAACCTAATATATGGTAAAAATAATAATGAGACCAAGAATCATGATGTTTAACCATGAATTCAATACATTAGAAACTTTCAATTAAATATAAGAATTAAAGTGCAACATAAATGAGCATGATGTGTTAGAAAACAAGTGTGAACATATAGAATATATGGAACTGTAGATCAAATACTTATATATGTCATCTAGGATATAAGGAAAAGATACTGGTGTAGTTGAATTATGTAAAATAGAGAAATATAAGAGACATAGAACTAGAAGATAAGAGAAGAGAATAGGTTGTAGAGAGAGATGAAATGTGTCAAATAAGAGATATATCTAAACATAGAGATAGAGATAAAGGGGTAGAGTGAAAGAGTAAATAGAGATAATGTGTAGAGTATGAGTAGTTACAGACCAAACCTATAATAGAGAATTGAGATTATATTCATTTATGAATATTTATTAAAATCTAGAGTTGTAGCTCCATGATAAGATCTGATTGGTTGGTGCCATTAGATAAGTTGATTTGGTGCTCAGTTAGGGAGTTGGTGCTTCATTAGAGTTGGTGTTATTAAATTTGGGGATTGATTTCTATTTAGGGTCAGTACCCTTAAATGTGTAACTAGTGAGGTTTTGACTATGAGGCTAGATTAGATTAGTATATTCTAGCAACTATTCTCACTATGGTTTTTCCCATATTAGGTTTTCCACATATACATATGATGATATATGTTTTTTTTTGTTTGATCTCTACATATAGGTTTTAAAGGAATGATTTTAATAAATATATTGATTCACCCCCCTCTCATTAGATATGATGTAGAGCATGTAACAAATGATATCACTCTACACCTTCCCTCATAGTATACTTATTCAACAAGAATGGATTTCCTTCATTATCAAGGCCTTCTAGTACGTTTCTCATACAAGAACTAAGGTTCATTTATTGTACATATGATTTATTTGGTCTTAATTTTAATTATATATGTTTCATTAATCCCATTTTTACAATCTAAAATTTTTCCAACACTTCCCAAGACTCTACTCACTCCTTTACACAATTTTGTCAACTTGCCAATAGTCCTTATAACCCTAGTTTTGGTTTTTATTTGATATTTATAGTTTATAGCTTCACCAATTTGACTTATAAAACTTTATTATAATGGCATATCTTTTTTTATTTCTATCCACAAATCTACAATCAAAATATCTTTTCTTAAATCACTTTTCCAATGCTTTAAAGCTTGTTGTTTACCCCTATTAAGTCTCTAAGGCCTAGTTTGTAGATAGTATAAAATATCCATGTGTGTGTGTGTGTGTGTGTGTGTGTGTGTGTGTGTGTGTGTGTGTGTGTGTGTGTGTGTGTGTGTGTGTGTGTGTGTGTGTGTGTGTGTGTGTGTGTGTGTGTGTGTGTGTGTGTGTGTGTGTGTGTGTGTGTGTGTGTGTGTGTGTGTGTGTGTGTGTGTGTGTGTGTGTGTGTGTGTGCACGCGTGCGTGCATGTATGTGTGTGGCTGTGTTTGTGTGCATGTAAATCCCCACAAAGAAAACTTTAAAATATATTTAAACACCTATCAATTTAGGTTTTCACAAATTTTCATCAAAATGTAACAGTGGAGACTCATTAAACTCTCCAAACCCTAGATTGGGGCTTAATGGACCTTACACTAGACTAAGAACATACTAATATGCATAAAATTTTTTATAAAATGTTTCAAAGACATAAATTAGGTTTATAAGGTATGTATGTACCTATAAAAACTTTCCAAACTACTAGTTATGTCTTAACTTCATTATCTTAACTTGCTATCACAAAACATGCTTAACTATGTCAAAAGAATGTTAATATATAATCTATATTCTCTTAAGAATCAACCACACACTCTACCAATAAAGTCAAGATTTAAATAAGATTTAATAAATTTAAAATGGAGTACATAAACATTTCCACACACCTTATCATCAATTCAAGGTCTCTTATTTCTAAAGAACTCACTCACAATCCTAACAAGCCTTGATTGCCACAAGAAAAAGAGTTTCTATGTCTAGTTTCAAACAAAAAAACAATGTTCTTGTCCTTACTTCAATTTTATAACTTAATTAAATTATTTTAACCTATATTTTAATTACATACATAATACATAATTTAATCTATGTTTTTTTATTCATTGAAATAAGCAGTGATTCTCAGTCATAGTAACAACCCAAGAAAATAAGGGATTTTATGTTACACAAATAATTGATTATCAAATCTATTTATTTATATCTATTTAAATATATAAATTAAAACACAATCCATAAATACTTTATTATTATATGAAACACTCATCAAGAATATTTTATTCCTCTCTAACCAATCATAATCTATAAATTAATTCAACATGCACACAACAGGGTCTGTATTGAGACCTTCAACACAGGAGTTATTTTATCTAGTCCTTTCAAGATTTAATTCAAATAAACACATAATAAATTTTATCACACTTTTTAAAATCTTCAAATATCATCTTTCATTAATAACACTTACATATACAATCTATTGAAGTAACAAATGACCACCACAAGGTCTGCACATATCTTTTCATTCAAAATAAAGGGTTTTTCATATTCCAATCTCACCCTTCACAAAAACTTGAAATTTTTTATCATTAATTTATTCTAATGGTGTCACACGCTCCTTATAATAAATATAACTCCAAGACTCCTAATAAGAGGCATAACAAAATCTTGCCAACTTTTCCTCCAAATGGTCATTAAGATACATGGCATGATTAGTGTCTTTTACACATGATGACCATTATATGACCTTAAATATATGTTATAAAACATATAAATTACCTATTATAATGATAAAATAACTTAGACACACTTATATATATATATATATATATATATATATATATATATATATATATTTCCACTTATACACTCTTCCACAATGTGATTGATAAAATCCTTGAAATATTTTGTAGAAAAAACGTAACGTAACTTGAGCTAGCTCGATAAGTTATCCCTACTCTCCATCCAAGTACATGTGAGTGAATAATTTTTAAAAAAATCAACATACCTTCCCATATACATGTGTAAATACTTAGGTACACACCATTCGTTCCTACAATTTTATTTCATCCCCCCAAACTAACCCTTCATCTTCATCCTGTAGGAGTGTATGGTGTTGATAAAACATGTGAATTATTTAAACCTATCATCATGAGACTTGTGATCTAGTAGGTAGACCTAATTCAATTCTTTATCAAAATAATCTAGGACACCAATATCACCTACAAAAAAGTAAAATCAAAATTCCACGCTAGGGAAACTTATGGCTGGTAAGTCGATGCACCTTTTCATCATCTTATTTAATTTTCTTAGTAAAGTATTGAGAATAATTATACTTAGTTCCCTTTTTCATTTGACTAGCTACATAAAGGTAGTCCAAATCTACCTCTTTCCACCTATCCATACCCCCTATCTTAGTCATGGATAGTTGCATAGCTACCCAAATGGTGGGATCTGAAAGACACATAATATACATGGCCTGGCCTTAATATTTATACTTTAGTATCATTATCATTTGATCAATATCATCTTTATCATTAAGATCTAAATTTACATCAATACTTGAATATATTAATTATATGTTGAGGTCAACATACCCCCATTTTTAAAAAATGGGGACACTTGTGTTAAAAAGTGTAAATTTGTAGCTTAAAGTTGAAAATTCATATAATTAGAGTATCACTAGAATGTTTTACACTATATATTTATTTAAAGTTCATCCCCATCAGAGTTATTTGTCATATTTTTTAATTATTATGAAGTTAATAACATTTTATCTTTATGTTTCAGGTCACATCTCCAATGGATTCAATAATGAGTTGATCTTTTACTAGCCTTTGATCTATTAAAATCAAGTTAAATTCATGTATGATCAGTTTAAAACCCTAACTTCAATTACCATAGCTCATACCCTTTGAGTTGAATTCAAATTTGGAGGGAAAATTTCAATTATGCCATGGACTTAGTTCAATTTTTATCCTAAGGCTTAGTCATATTTTTCAATACAATCAAACCTTAGGCTAAAAATTTTATGCTTTGTCCCTCTATGTATTATGACACCTTGGTATATTTTATTGTTGGTATGGTTTAATGAGTGCATGGCCCCTATATTATAAATATTATCCTAAATCCTTACCCTAAAGTTTATTTTATTTATTAATATAAACCTTAGGATAAGACTTTAGGCTAGGTCTTTTCTTTCATGGGGTGCCCTTTAACATGTTATAAAACCTAGATTAAGACTTTATCCTAAAGATTTATTTGTATTTATTAATATGAATGAAAATATTATTATAAGGCTTTATCTTAAATTTTATATTTCTTGATCACTAACTTAAACATCATTTTTATTTTCAAGATCAATGGTCTATATTTTCTCAAATGATCAAGATCTAATGGGTGAGCTTAAAGTCAAAGACCCTAACCTTAAGTTAAATCTTGAGCATCTTCCATGGATAAATAACACACATTTACTTAGGCAAGATTGATCCAAAAATGTCTATTGATTTAAGACTTCAATAGAACCTTGGTATAAGTGGGAGGTGACAAGTGTCACACTCATAGAAAAATAACATTGAGTAGTCAATGGCATTTGAACCTATGAATTAAGATCTATCAGTCTACATTTTTTTATTTGAAGATGATCAGATGACATGTATAAGACACTTAAAAGTCAAGGAAAAATGTGGAGATGACATGTGGCATGCTTTTAATCCATGAATTAAAGCTCGAGCATCTCTTAAATATTGATGGTACATGATGTAACATACACATTTTGATCAATGGTTTGTGGAATAGGAGGTATGATTAGGTTTATAAAATTAATAGAACATGATTATTTTGTGAAATCAAGATCAATGGTGCATATCAAACATTGAAAAGTCAAGGTGAATGTGGAAGTGACAAGTGTCACAACCATGGGAAATGTAGTAATCAGGTAATGGCATTTAAGTTTTTAGATCGAGATCAATAGTCTATTGATTTATGTAAAGATGATCTAATAGTGTGAGATCAAGTAGGAATTTTTAAAAGACAATAGTCACCTTTTAAAACTTAATGAGTAGCATGCCACGATGATGCCACATCATATCCACATAAGCTTGATGTTGAAAATTTTTTGACCCTACAAGTCAAAATTGGGCACCCCTATATGAAAATTTGTCTTTTATATCTTTTAGGGTTAAATATCATGTCATAGAGTGATCTCAATTTTATTCAATGTAATATGAATGCTATTAGCTTTGATCAATTTGTTGTCTAAGTCCTTTTACTTTATTTAAGTCATGCTAACAAGTCTGAGTAGATTTTGAAGAACATTTTCAAAGTTCTAGATCTTGCACATGTAGTAGTTATAGAGGAAGTTGATCATGTGGGTTTGTTCATCCTTGTTTAAAATTCTTGTGTACTAAGTCTAAGGTCCTTAACCAAAGCACAAGTAAAGTTGTCCATGTTTAAAAACTTGCTTTGAAAACATTTCTAAACTTATTCATTCAAGCTTGACCATCTAAGTTACATCTTTTGGTTATGTCCAGTATGTAGAATTCATTTGGAGGAGGTGTTCCACTCAAAATCCATTGTAAAGTGAAACGTTTCTTTCTTTTAGTAAAATATGTTTCAGGTTTTCTGTTCAAGTATTAGGAATTGTTTCAAACATTTTGTCAAAAAAATTTCCTTGAAGAACCTTTTTCAGGCTAAGGGACCATTTCATAAAAGCTAAAGGGGTCATCTTCATTTTTCTAAAGGGCACTTTTGGCTCAATTCAAATTTGTTGAAGGGACAATTTTCCTTTCGGAAGGGTCATTTGCAAGAACTCTAAAGGTCCATTTCAAACAAGTTGAAGGGGGCATTTTAATTCTCTTGAAGGGTACCTCATCTTTTCCTAAGGACACTCTGTGATCCTTACAAAGGGTACTTTTTAAGAAAAATGGTCCTTTGTAAAGTTTTCAAAGGGTACCCCTCCATAGTGAATTAAACCAAACATAAAGCTAAAGGGACACTTTCTAGATTTCCAAAGGACCAAACAAAAACCTTAAAGCAATTCTTTCAAAAAAAAATTCATGGAATTTGTTTGGGAAAATTATCCTCATTGAAAAAGAACTTAGGCGTAATTATTTTAGACTTTGTGTTTGAAATAATTATTCGAGTCAAAAAGTCCTTGAAAATTAAGCCTGAGAAACCCCAAAACATTCCTTTAAGAAAGATTATCTATATGATTTCTTTAGGAGAAAGTCTGAAGGATAGGTTCGGCAAAAAATCCCAAAAGATTTTCTAGGGGAAATTTTTTGAAGGATAAGTTCACCAAAAATTCCAAAAAAAAATAGAAAGAGTGCATAAAGAAAAAAATACGAAGGAATTCTTTTAGGAAAAGTGGCTGAGACAAATCTTTCAAAGGACACCTTTGAAGCCAAGTGCCATAAAAATTTCCCCGAAAGACATCTTGCAAGCAAAAGTATCCCATGCAAAGTTTATGAAAGGGAACTTTCCATGATTTAGAGGGCACTTTCCATAGTTAAAGAGCACTTGGAAAAAGTATAAAATAAACTTAAGTTTGAATAAAATGTTTTTAAGGAATAAGGATGGTGATGGCCCCAAAAATCTAAGCTTTAAAGTATGAAAAATAGTCATTGGAGTAAAAAACATTTGGTGGGAACATAAGGGAAAACATGAAGGTAATAAATGGTAAGATATTGATCATTTGGTGTAGGAAAAATAATTGAATAATAGATAAGTTGATGGTTTAGGTCATTATTAAAATTTGATCAAACCAAAGAGCTCCAATGAAATCGATGAACACATGTCCATAGGATGGATGATAGTTAGAAAGGGTATTCTCTAACTGTCATGATGAGTCTCATGTCTGTTGAGTAGTGATATGTGTTATTTTCCCCATTTTAAGTTTCAAGCACTCCTTGATAGTTTATGATGGAGGTAGTTACCTATGAAATTTTTGGAGGTTTTTCACCACTTTTCACCATTCTTATGACTAGTTTTGAAGGAGAAGACTCCTAACATGACATGAATCATCTCACCCCTCTTTTTCATGTAATTGTAACTAATATTATCAAGGTGACACATGTTTGAGTGACCTTTGTACTTCCCTTACTTGATCCCTTTCTCAAAAGCTATATATATGCATTCTTTTAGCTCTTTGAGTAGGCTCCACTAGTTATTGGGAAAACTCTATCAAGATTTGCACTTGAATAAATCTTGAAGAAATATACAAGTGTTGTTTCCACTCATATGCTTCAATATTGAGTAATGACTTGAATCTTTTTGGTATAGTTTAGTGAAGGATTGTCTTTCTAGCTTGTACTCTTGATGGCTTGCCAATTTGCAAAAAGGAAATTGCTATAGGTATTTTCTAGTATTCTTTTCTAAATTTTAGAGATATCTTAGAAGTGGTTCATTATTGTATCCCACTTTGGAATCATTAATTCCCTTCCTAAGAATCATATACCTTCTTGAATCTTGCATATGAAAAATTGATGTAACAATGAATCCTAAGTTGTGAGTCTTGTGTGAGAAACACTTCATTTGTCTTTACATAGTGTTTTTTAGTCAATTGAGAGGACATTAAGTATTGGTGCATCACCGTTCGGTTTCTTAGTTGTTTTCCTTCCCCATTTTTATACACAAATTGTTAATTTAGAGAGAAAGCTTTAAAGGTGAATCAAGGGGAGCTAAACCCTTATCTAGAGATTCATCTTAACAAAATTTTCACCCATAGCAAGAGAGATGTTTCCATTTTGCAAGTTAGATGAGGAAAGATGATCATCTCCTCAAGGGTACAAATCCAAGTGTCAACAATTTTTGACATGCCCAATGGGATCACCAAGTCTTATAAGATTATTCAAGGTTGGTGTTGGTATTGGTATAGTTAAAGATGAAATAAGCATCTACATTTAGTACCCAGTGACTCCATTAAATAAATCAAAGTCTTTGGTTAATGATCAATCCTATTTTTCCATGCCAAAGGTGACCACTAGATCTAACGCTAAAGAAGAACCTTTTGAGTTTGTGTAACTACCTCCATATTCCACCACAAGGTTTAGGTTTGTAAAAACTCATCCTTATAAGTGAGAGTTTGTGTTTAAACCTTCAAATTTTTTGTTGCATACTATTCCTAATGTCTATACTGATATTCTTAATATGTCTACGAGATAACCTTTTATCCTTTTCACTGGGTCATCTCCCTTAAATCTTGCCCAATCTGATCAAATTCTAGGAGTAACCCTTAATAGAGTTCCTTATTTTAGTGGGGATGGTCCTATTACTTCCATCAAGCATATTTGAAACATAAAAAACTTTTGTAATATCCAGAACATTACCCAAGAGAATGTGGCTATTAGATTTTTGGCTTTATCCTTCAATGGTAAAGTGTTGGATTGGTATTGTACTTTAGCTCGTAATTCCATTAGCTCATGGGGTGAATTACGATATTTATTGACTAATAGGTTTGGGGAGAAGAGTGACTACCTATCTCTAGCCAAGAAATTGACTACCATTAAGAGGGCACCTCATGAATTCATGTAAGATTTTAATACTAGGTTCCCAAAAACATGGGATAGGATCCTAACCCTTGTGAGACCTACCCTAGACTATGCATTTTTGTATTACCTAAATGCATTAAATAGTGACATTACCATGATGATTCAATATATGGGTGGAAAAACATTTCCTACTACATATGGCATAGTCATAAATGTTGATAATTGCCTTGTCCAAGTGGGAAAAATAGCCCCTAGTCCTTCAATTCCTCTATTCCTTGATTTGCATTCTCTTAGTCAAGGTGCATTTCCCACTTTAGCTCCTTTGCCTAACTAAGAAATGTCTTCCATTACTCCTTGAAATGAAATCCATAAAGTAAAAATTTTGCTTTAAACTATTATAAATGTGTTATTTTCCTTCAAAAGACAACAAGCTCAAAGTTATAGACCATATTAAACATATAACTAGTTTGGATGAAATAATAGACCACCTTTGTAAGGTACTATGCAAAGACAAGGTCAAATCACCCATGTCAAGCATTATCAAAGATATAGTCATAATTCTCCCTCATCCTCCAAATCCCTTTTCCATATTCAAAAAAACTTGGTCCAAGAATAACCCAAGTATCCATCTTTTGAACATGGTCAAGAACAAGTGACTTATGCAAATCAAATGCACAATCAAAGAATGTTAATGCAAGGTACCCAATCTTTCCAAGCTTAAAATTTTGAAGGATCCATGCCAGGTGGGATGCAAAATGGAAAACATCATACTGATGGTACCCTCATAAATTATTTGGAGTGTGATTTTTGTGCTTTAATTACGTGGGGAATACAAGCAATCAGAATCCTAGTTTTACCTCTAATACTAGGCCCAAAAGGAGGGTTGTTGATGAAGCTCAAGGAGCCAATAAAGGACTTGTTATGACTTCTACATCATCTATTATGGTATTTGGGTATAATACAACTCTTAAAGTGCAATAAAATTAGAGTATTCTAAACTTTAGGCTAGCTGCTACAACTCTACCTCCATGAGCTACATCACAATCTACCAATGTTCATAAAGAGAACCCCAAGGTAAGTAATCCTTCCATCAATGTGGTGGACTAGATGAATAAGCTTCATATGAACATCTAATTATTGGATTATCTAACATTACCAAGGCATAAATATATACTCTAAAAGGAATTGCATGGATTGGGTAAACAAGTTGGCCCATCTAGAAATGACAATGTGGTTTTGGTCAATGGAACTCAATCTATAGATGGTCAAGTGAAAAAATATGAGAATATTCTTATTTTTTACCTATATTTCATTATTGGTGAATTATTGGTTCATAATTTTATTATATATAATTGATCAAACACATCATTTATGCCTAAATGTATTGCAGATAAGTTAGACCTAAAGTATGAGCCAATGACTAAAGGAGTTTTGCAATTAGATGGATCACCAACCAAGACTTTAGGGGTAGTTAAAGGTTTTAATTTGATATTTCATACTTGTCCTAATTTTTAAATTCCTCATGGTGTGTTGGTGGTATATTTACCTCCCTATTTTCTCTTTTCTTATCAAGAGACATCACATCTAAGATAAGTGGATATTTGGTAGCCAATTGGTCCTACATGGTGTTTAGGATAAAGTATGGCACTAAATTTAAGATTTAATCATAATATATTCATAGAGATCAATTGGAACCTTGCTCACCTAAGGTGGAAAATTTTAATTATGCTATAATTGATGAATATGAACATCATATTGATCAATCTCCATCATCTTCCCTTGAGGGAGTTTTTGATTTATTCCTAAATGAGTGCGGAGATGAAAACTATGAGCATGATCCTTACATGTTTATTGAATAATATAGTCTTTTGTTGTAATATATGCATGAGGATTCCTCCATACCCAATCTAGTGAATCCAAGTGAAGAGGTGAGTGGTTTATGACAACTCTTCCTTGATGGGTCTAGAAGCAAGATTTGGGCTGGTGGTGGAGCAATGTTGGTTTCACCTTCAAAGGAAATGTATTTTTAAACCTTCATATTTAATTTCTATTTTACTTGTAATGTATCTGAATATGAGGCCCTAATTCATGGCCTAGAGTGGGAAAGGAAAAGAGGTGTCAACGAATTGCAAGTTTTGGTGATAGTGAGCTTGTTATCAATCAGGTTAGGGGGCAGAGTTTGACTAAAAACTCCTTGCTTAAGTCCTATAAACATAAAGTGTGGGATATTTTGGAAGATTTAAAAGCCTTAAACATCACTTATATTTCAAGAGAAGACAACAATCATGTTAATATTTTGACATCAATTAGGGCTTAGTTTGATGTTCTAAAAGGGATAAAAGAAGAAAAGAACCAACCTCATCTAAAGGTGATTATAAGGCCCTCCATACCAAGTAATGTCACTAATTAGAAAGTGTAATAATAACTAGAAAATAGAACTTTTTATACAAAAAAGATAAGTTTTCTTCCAATAATTATTCTAAATAAAAATAATACTATGGAGGATATATTTGTTTAATTAAAGTCTAACAAACTCCCTAAAGGCCTAGTCACTCTTCAGAGCATTTTCAATGATGATGACCAGATGAAGAAAGAAAAGGTAAGAATATCTACCAAGAAATATAAATATGAGAAGGTCCATATCTTCAAAGATAAATTTATTTCACTTGGTAAGGTATGTACTAGCAAAGACAAGCATGCTTTCATTGAGTTTTTCAAAGAATTTTTTGATGTCTTTACATGGGAGTATAGTGATTTAAAATATTTTGATCTGAATCTAGCTTAGCATACTATAGATTTAGATGATAATTATAAGCCTATTAAGCAAATTAAAAGGTAAATCAATCCCAATATTAAGCCTCTCATGAGGAAAGAACTCACCAAATTGATTGAGTCCAAAATCATCTTTCCCATTAAGCATTTATCTTGGTTGGCAAATCTAGTTCTTGTTAGGAAAAAGAATGGAGAGATAAGGTTGGATGTTGATTTTAGGGACTTTAATAGAGTGTATTTGAATGATAATTACCCACTCTATTCCATATAACAAATATTGTAAGTTGTGGTTGGTAGTGAAAGGTTTTTTTCTCCTTGATGGGTATTTTAGGTATAATCAGATTCTGGTGAAGGAAAGTGACCAATGTAAGATAGCCTTTACTACTAAATGGGTTACATATGATTATAGTAAAATTAATTTTTTTATTTATAATTCTACATTTACTTTTCAACATGTAATGGATATGGATTTTCAAGGACTAATCAATGACTTTGTGTTGGTGTATCTTGATGACATAATAGTATTTTATAAGGATGCAAAAGATCACTTGAATCAGATAAGGTTGATTTTTGAGAGGTGTAGAGAGTTTGGGATCTCTCTCAACCCAAAGAATTGTGTTTTTTCTATTCATGAATGAAAACTCTTAGGCTATATTGTTTCCAAGAAATTTTTATTTATTGATCCTGAAAGGGTAACTGTTGTCTTAGCATTATCTTTGACTAAACATAAGAAAGGTTTACGAAGTTTCTTTAGAAAGATAAATTTCACAAGGAGATTCATTCCTAATTTTTATAACTTGGTCAAGAACTTGACCTCCATGCTAAGTAAATATGAAGTATTCACTTGGATAAGAAGGAGGAAAGAAAGTTTTGAGGAGATCAAGCAAGCCATTTCGCAAGTTCCTACTCTTGCAAGTCCAAAATTCTCCAAGGACTTTGACTTATACACTTTTGGGAATGAATATTTTATTTTTTTCATGATTACCCAAGAAAATGATGACAATTTGAAACAAACTATTGACTTTTTTTGCCAAGGTTTATAAGGGTATGAAATAAGATACACATATGTTGAGAAACAAGTGCTTTCAGTCATAAGGAGTTTAAAGAAGTTTAGGCATATGTTGTCTAATAAAAAGATTAAAAATTTTGTGTCTCATCCTAGTGTGAAATAATTTATGTTTAGTAGGGACTTGAATGAAAAGAGGGCATGATGGGTCACAAGGGTGATGGAATATGATGTGGAGATCAAACCTACCAAGTTAGTGAATGGAAAATGACTATGTGAGCATCTTGCTTTAGACTTGAAAGAGAAAAAAGAAGTATTTTTGGTACTTCATGATGACTATATGATAGTTTAACCTTCATCTATGAGAATTTGGACACAATAAATGATCCATTTATTTCAAACTGATGAGTGTCCATAAGGTCTCAATAGGGCCAAGAGAAGGTACTTTAGGGTGAAATCCATTCCTTATGTACTTGTCAATGGAGTGATATTTATAAAGGACTTTTAGGTGTGCTTTTTAGGTTTATTTATTAATATTATAAGGACAAATTATTATTTTAATTCCATGATGGAGAAACTAGTGGTCACTTTACTCCAAAAACCATAGCTACTAAGATTATGAAGGCTGGTTACTTTTGGCCTAGTTTGTTTAAAGACTCTCATGCTTGGGTAAGTAAATGCCAAAAGTGTGCTATTTTTTATGGAAAAAAAATCTATCTACCTTGACTCTTCATCTAATCTAGGTTTAGCAACCCTTCATGCAATGGAGTTTGTATTTCATTGGCCTAATCAATCCACCTTCTAGTGTTGGTGATAAGCGGGTGTTGACAACCACTAATTATTTTATGAGATGGGTAGAGGATATGAATATTAAAGAGTTAAATGAAAACTCAATCTTGAAATTATATGATAATATAGTAACAAGATTCAAATCCCCTTCAACAATAATCTCAGATAATGAATTTGCTTTTCTAAGAGTAAGGACAAGTGAGTGAGCTTTAAAACATGCTATTTATCTCATCACCTCCTCCAAATACTATCCCCAAGGGGGTGGACTAGATGAGTTCAAAAAAAATAACTTAATAAATATAATTAAGAAGATAATGGAGGAGAATCAAAGTACTTGGCATACTAAGTTGAAGACATCCCTTTGGACTGATAGGATTACACCAAAGAGAGCATTTAGAAACTCACCCTATACACTTATCTATGGAAGGGAAGATAAACCTACTATCTCACTTGACTTACCAGCTTTATATCTTACATATTAGTTACAATTGATGGAGAATGAAAGCATGGATGTCATCTTATGTGAGTTGATAGAGCTTGAAGAGACACAAGATCATGTTATGCACACCATGAATACTCATGAATAGTAAAAAAATAAATATTTTAATAAGAGATCCATGTTAAGGAGTTTTAAGGAGGGGTATGTTGTTTTAAAATGGGATTAATATAGGGCCAAGCTAGGAAGACACATAAAGTTTGATGATTTATGGAGTAGCCCATATGTGATCACACAATGAAAACAACATAATGCCTTCTAACTCTCAAGGTTTAATGGAGAGGAGCTCCATATACCAGTCAATGGGATATATCTAAATAATTGATACTAGGGTTTATCCTCTTCCCTTGTACATATTTTATTATTTCCCTTGTGTTTCTTAAGTGATTATGCACATGTGTGAGTTGTCTTGCATCTAAATTTTCTTTGTGTATTATTTTATCTTATGATTTTTGTGTGTTACATCTTGTGGCATGGGTTTTCCTTCTAGTTTGGTATATTTTTGAGGGTTTTTTATGTGTCCTTAGATGACTCAATGCCAAATGGAATGTTTAGGCTACCAGTTTGGTTAGTATAGTAGGCATACTACCCCTATAAGTCACCATTTTGTTGACCAATTTTTGACCCTATAGGTCAAAATTGGGCACCCCTATATGAAAATTTAACATTTAGATATTTTAGGGGTAAATATCACATCATAGAGTGATTTAATGTTTATTCAACATAATATGAATGCTATTAGCTTTGATCAGTTTGTTGTCTAGGTCCTTTTACTTTCTTTGAGTCATGTTAATAGGTCTAATCATAGTTTAAAGAACATTTTAAAAGTGCTAGATCTTGCATGTGTAGTAGTTGAAGAGGAAGTTGATCATGTGGGTTTGTTCATCTTAGTTCAAATTTCCTATGTACTAAGTCTGAGGTCCTTTGCCAAAGCACAAGAAAAGTTATTCATGTTCAAAGAATTTCTTCAAAAATATTTATGGACTTAATAATTTGAGTTTGGTCATCTAAGTTACACATTTTGGCTAAGTCAAATATGTATAATTTATTTAGATGAGATGTTTCACTCCAACCCATGGTAAAGTGCAAGGTTTATTTCTTTCAGCAAAATATGTTTTATGTTTTTTTTTCAAGTGTCAAGAATTATTTCAGACATTTTGTCAGAAACAATTTCCTCGAAGGACCTTTTTCATGATAAGGGACCATTTTAGAAAAGTTTAAGGGTTTATCTCTAGTCTTCTGAAGGACACTTTTGGCTTGGTTCAAAGTTTTCAAAGGGATAATTTTCCTTTTGGAAGGGTCATTTGTAAGAACTATGAAGGTCCATTTTATAAAATTTAAAGGGGTTATTTCATTTTCCTAAAGGGCACTTCATCTATTATTAAGGATACTCTATGATTCTTTTGAAGGGTAATTTTTTATAAAAATGGTCCTTTGTAAAGTTTTTTAAGGGTACCCCTCCAAAGTAAAGTGAACCAAAATCAAAGCTAAAAGGACATGTTAAAGATTTCTAAAGGACTAAACAAAAAGCCTGAAGGAATTCTTTTGAAAAAAAAATCTATGAAATTTGTTTAGGAAACTTTTTTGCATTGAAAAAGAACTAAGGCATAAATATTTTAGACTTTTTTTCCAAAGGAATTACTCAAATCAAAAAGTTCAAGGAAATTAAGCTCGAGAATTCCCAAAAGATTTCTTTTCGAAAGATTGTCCAAATGATTTCTTTGAGAGAAAGTCCAAAGGATAGGTTAAGAAAAAAAACTTGAAAGATTTTCTTGGGGAAAATTTCCAAAGAATAGGCTGACCAATTTTTTTTAATAAAATAGAAATATTGCATTAAAATAAACCTAAAGGAATTCTTTCAAGAAAAGTGGTTGAGACAAATCTTTCAAAGGACACCTTTGAAGCCAAGTGACATAAAAAGTTCCTTGAAAGACATCTTGCAAGAAAAAGTGTCTCATGTAAAGGTTATAAAATGGAACTTTCCATGATTCGGAGGGCACTTTCCATAGTTAAAAATCACTTGGAAAAAGTTTGAAACAAACTTAAGTTTGAAGAAAATGTTTTGAAGGAATAAGGAAGGTGATGGCCACAAAAATGTCAACTTTAAACTATCAAAAATAGACTTTAGAGTCAAAAAATATTGATCAGAACCTAAGGGAAAATATGGAGGTAAAAAATAGCAAGATCTTAAGCATTTGGTGTAGGAAAAACAAGTGAATAATAGACAGGTTCATGGTTTGGGTCATTATTGAAAGTTGATCAAACCAAAGAGCTCCCATGAAATCGATGAACACATGTGTCCATAGGATGGATGGTAGTTAGAAAGGGTATTTTATAACTTTCATGATGAGTTTCATGTCCATTGAGTAGTTCTATGTGTTAGTTTCCCCATTTTAAGTTTCAAACACTCCTAGATAGTTTATGATGGAAGCAATTACTTATGCAATTTTTAGAGGTTTTGCACCACTTTTCACCATTCTTATGACTGGTTTCAAAGGATAAGACTCCTAACATGGCATGACTCATCTCACCCCTATTTCACATGCAATTTTAAATGATATTCTCAAGGTGACACATGTCTAAGTTACCTTTGGAATTCCCTTGATTCCTTTGTCAAAAGCTATGTATATGCATTATTTTAGCTCTTTGAGTAGCCTCCATTGGTTATTGGAAAAAATCTATCAATATTTATACTTGTTGAACTCTTGAAGAAATATACAAGTGTTGTTTCCACTCATATGCTACAATATTGAGTAATGACTTAAATCTTGTTGGTATAGTCTAGTGAAGGATTATCTTTCTAGCTTGTACTCTTGATGGCCTACCAATTTGCAAAAAGAAGTTTGTTATAGGTCTTTGCTAGTATTATTTTCTAAAGTGTAAAGATATATTATAAGTGTTTCATGATTTTATCCCACTTTGGAATCATTCATTCCCTTCCTAAGAATCATATACCTTCTTGAATCTATCATATGAAACATTGATGTAAAAATCAATCCTAAGTTGTGAGTCTTGTGTGAGAAACACTTTATTTTTATTTAAGTAGTGTGTTTCAATCAATTGAGAGGACATTAATTATTGTTGCATCAACATTTTTTTTCTTAGTTATTTTCATTACTCCTTTTCATACACAAATTATTAAGTTACAAAGAGAGCTTTAAAGGTGCATCAAGGGAAGCTAGCCCCTTATCTAGAGATTCGTCTCAGTGAAGTTTTCATCCATAGTAGGAGAGATTTTTCCATTGTGCCACTTGGATGAGGAGAGATGATCATCTCCTCAAGGGTTTGAATCCAAGTGTCAACACTTAATGTGCCAAGATACATATTTTGGGAGCCAAGAAATGCAAAGGTATAAATGCAAAGATCCAAAAATAATCTAAGTCACAAAGCTCACATAAGTTCAAATAGATACCACCATTAAAGCACTGTAAAGAACCTTCAAAAAAACCCTATCACTTCTGAAATCCCTAGTTCAATCATGTGATCATCATAATCAAGCCAAGAAAGTTTGGATTGTCATCTGAGCAAAGATAATTTGATCTAGAATTAAATTATAGACCACTAGTAAGTTATTTAGAGAGACTTAAAACCATGGTAGCCAAAAATATTATCTCTAGAGAAGATGTGTAACTCAATTTTACCATGGATGTAGAAGGAAGAGTTTATAAGGACACATAATTTGATGCCTTAGATTTAAATATTAGGGACAAAATTTGTTTGATCTTGTTCTAGAACATTGATAACCAACAACCATCATGAGAGAAGAGGAGAAGAATGTGTCAACAAGAAAGCTTTAATATGACATATTTACCATTCAAATGATGGGTCTCCATTGCACTGTAGCAAAAGTTGAGGTACTACATTGTATAGATGTTCTCTTTCCAATTTTTAGAGATGGTAAAATTTATAATAACATACTCATAGAAATATATCTTATATCTCTACCATAGCATTTTATAACTATTATAAACTACCTATGCCCAAAACAAACCAAACCAAAATTAGTAATTGGGCCAAAGAAAAGGACTTAAGACCATCTTTTCCCTATGGTTATATTTTGGAAATTAGGTGTTTTTCGATTTCAATCACAACATTGCCATTGGTCAATTCAGACCTGGGATAAGAATGATTATGAATTTGATAAATAGGTAATGTGTAAACCCAACCACTACATATGTTGACAATATTTGGGTGCCCTTAGTCTATTTTAAGGTTGAGATACATCTCACCCCTCCCCTTAGTTAAGTAGTCAACACTTTTTTAAGTATGTAGATCTTTGTAGTCAAGAAGAAAACTAGGAACCAATTCTACATGATGGCAAAATGGGACATAGACAATCTCCCAATTCTATTCAAAATTATACATATTCAAATATAAGGACCACATCTAATTCATATGTTATTATGTTTATCTATTCCTAACCAAGGCCATACCTATTAATCTAATTCCAAGAGATAGCCATTTGACCAAAAATTCAATTGAGATGATGAGAGACATCTATTTATATCTAGATTTCACAATCATTAGGATCATAGGAACATAAATAACTCACCTTATATTACTATTATATGTGCCAAAAAAATTATTTTAATAAGAGGTGGCTTACTAAATGTACAATGGAATAGATGGTTTGTGTAAAACTAGGAGGAAGGGACTACTTGATAGCTTCCCCTTAATCATTGGAAGGACTATTTTTTCACAATGGGACAACATTGAGGCTACTTCCAAACATAGGGCCTCTTTCAATATCCAAGTGGATGATCTAAGGCAGTGGGATCTATAGGGAAAGGTTCAAAAAATTTAAATTCCAAGGAAATAAATGTACCTCATGATCATCAACTTGTTGCTTTTGACCCCATATATAAAAATTCTTCTTCATTCTTTGACGTCACCTTCAAGTTGAAAGAGCACAACATCAAACTAGAGTCTAGAATGTAAAGGGAACAAAAAGGGGATGATGACAAATGGAAACTGGGGCCAAGATAGTAAAATTTACTAAGTGGTGCACCTTCTAGACCTCCACCATCCCAATTACATACAAAATCTATATTTGAGGCATAACTTGAGAAAAGGCTAGAGGAAAGAAGGCATGATGAAATTGCATCTTCCTCAACTCAAATAGAAGAGCAGGGATCACTAGTGGAAGAAATCCATGTGGTATTATTAGACCTTAGTGAAATAATTTAAGATGCTCTAAAATTTCTATCATTATCCTATGAGTTTGAGGATGAACGAATGGAGGTATCCAAAGAGGAAAAGGGGAAGGAAGTGTTGGACCTAGATCCTTAGACCCCCCTAAAAGAAAATTTGAATTGGACATTATCCCAGTGAAGGCTAAGAAGCCGAAAGTGACCTTCACTCATCCTTTGAGAGAATTTAATCTCTTCAATGAGGAAAAACTTAATTTAGGGTCCAACTATTCCTAAATGGTTCATATATGGAAAATTTTAATAGGTACCTACTATGCACCATGCTTAGGCATTGATGCAAGCTATCAATATTTTAGTGCATGAGGAAGCCAAACCATGGATGGTTGTATTGTAGAATAATGAAGAGAAAATAAAGACTACTCGAAGAGAATAAAGTGGAGCACAAATGGATACCCTATCTCCCAAAGTGATAGAATCTTCATTTGGTGTTGAATTTGAACCAATTGTCACTAGTTTGTAGAGGGTAACTAAGAAGAAAGCCATGATTAGTGGAGAGGAATTCACTTTCTAAAAATTTAAACCTTTTGTTGGAATGACTCCAATTGGATGACAAAAACTTGGTAAAGATCCAATATTTAAAGAAAATATACTTGAAGTGGCTTAGGCTTAAACAAATCAATTATAGATAATGATCAAAGGCATGTTGTAGCCAAATAAGAATCTAAAAAACCAATTCATATTTTCAATTTAAGAAGATATATTCAATAAATTTGAAGATACTATGACTAATTTATTCAATTCTTTAAATTTGGTCAAAACTAAGTAGGATGCAATAAAAAAAACAAAGCACTAAGGATATAGACCATGTTGGATAATGTCAAGCTTCAATCTACCAAGTAAAGGATTTGATCAAGGTCTTGACTAAAAATAAAAACCCTAAATTTGGGATAGTCAACTTAGCCCATCTTAATATGGCTATGGCTATATTGATTAATAAGATAAAGGCCCTAAGAAGCTAGTCCAAGTAGATAGAGGAAATTTCCAAGGACCTCAAATAGCAAGAAGTTAAAATAATGCACCTACTAGATAGCTTGAACAAAAATCCTACCACACTTAGTCTCTTGGATATAATAACTAATGTGGATTTCAAGCATAAAACTACTCAATTCATGCAAGAAGTAAGGAATATATGACAATGGAAAAAAAGGGCTAATAACAAGAAGCTCATGGTCCTGTTTTTGTCATTAGAAGGGAAGTTAAGAAATGCCAGGGGAAATAAACAATATTTTAAAAGGGATGAAAGAGATCCCAAGGGATTAGAAGATCAAGAAAAAGAGTTGCTCATGATACCTATCATCAATCTCCATCTCATTGGTTAAAAACATTATAGAATGAATATCCTATAGGGGAATGATATCACAAAGGCATCCAAGTTAGTTAAGATAGGAATATTATTTTCTATAATTAATCTTGTATACTTTTTAAAAGAGAATATTATTTTGTGAAGGCATGTTTAACTTGTAAAACACATTGTCTATAGGTCAGTTCATTAGAGAAATTTTAGTGTATTGTAGAACATTTGTGGAAAGGATGGCTACCTAACAGTTTTACTTTTATAATTGGATATAACTAACTGACATGCTTCCTTGCATCCTATAAAAAGATCATTTTCAATTATAAAAAAATTTAGAGTTCTTAGAGCCAAGAGCTCATTGTAACTTTTTAAAAATTATTATAGGCAAGGAATTGTGCAAAGTTTGTCCAAATTTGCTTATGTCTTTTGTTATCTTCATTTCTCTCTCACTTGTTTGTTTTGATCTCTAGATTTTAATGGTTCTTATAGAACTTTGGTGTGTACATTTTAATACAAAGTTTTTAATGTGCCAATGCTAAGTTAATTTAAAAAAATTAGGTTCATTTCATTTGCTTATTCTTCTTGCATTTGGGCTAATTTTGTTTGCTTACAGGGGCAAATATTTAAAGTGAACTTGATTATTATTTGAATTATTTCACATCATCCTTTGATGTTTTCTTGATGTCTGATAGGATTTGAGCTTATGCCACTTCATGTCATATATTGGTTAAGTGCATGCCTAGATGATATTTGGAATGAATATCAACATCTCTTCTCTACCTTACCTTTCCTTTTTCTCTTTTTTTAACTAGATCACTCTAGCTTAATTTTCATTGTAAATACCCATCTTAGGTTAGTCTTTAGATTATTTCTTGATCATAACTCACCATTCTTAACAAAGCATACTTCATATTTTTCATAGACTAACATTTGGCCACAGTAGCTCCCAACTACCAAACATTATAAATATTGTGAAAAAGTTCACTTGTTTTGCCTCTAGTTTACACTCTCTATTGGATCCTTTTAATCTTTCAATATTTGTGGATTTTACACATGATGGTCATATATGGCCATTATATGACCTTAACTATATGTGATAGAACATTTCAAGGGCCTATTATAATGATAAAATAGTTAGACACACATATATTTTGCCACCTTCATAGAATACATCAGAGTCCTTACATAAGGCTAAATAAAATTTGAGTTTTCAAATAGTTTTTTTGGTAATAAATCTCAATATTCAAATTCTATGCATCTTTAGACCAATTTAACTTCACAATTATACTTCCTACGACCTCTAAAACCTATAAGACATTAATTAGACTAATCTAAGATAGAATTATACAACTTTTAGGCTTCTTATAAGATGCTTCTACATCAAGATATTTGTGTTCCAATAATTTGTATCATAGATTTGGTTCTTTAAAATAAAATTACTCAACTTAGGTAGATTTTTTATGATGAATATAAATGTCTCGTCAAGAAGGCTCTTCCTTAAACAAAACACCTCTCTTTAATAGATTGAACTATGCATTTTGGACCATTAGAATGGAAAAATATATATCTTCATTAGGTTTTGATGTATGTATGTCTATTGTAAATGGATATATAACTCTTTTTATGACTCTTACTGATCAGGTTTCCAAGAAGGCCTATGAGACAAATGCCAAGGTTAAGAATGTTATTCTATGTGGATTGTTTAAATTAGATTTTATCTAAGTGATGCATTGTCAAAATGAAGAGAATATATGAAGGTGATAATAAGGTAAATCAATAAAAAATACAAACATAAAAATGCATGTTTGAAAGTCTTGAAATGAATTAAGAAGAGAAAATTACAGACAACCTTCTCAAAATAGATGAAATAGTCAATACAATCAGAGGCCTTTGAGAAGAGATGAAATCATTCATCATTATAAAAAATTTCCTAAAATATTTACCATCAAGGTATAAATCTAAAATATAGACAATATCGGAAGTAAGAGATCTGAATAAACTCATTGTTGATAAGTTGCATGTAACCATCACTGCCTATGAGATCAAAATGGGAGAAGAAAATACCTCCAAGAGAGAAGCTACATTCAAAGTAGCTAAGTAAGTAAAATTAAAAGCATCTACATCTAGATCTGAGGAAATTGATGAAGAATAATCTAGCTTCATCAAAAAATTTAAAAGAGGTTCTAAAAAGTATAAAGGTATGCTACCTTTTAAATACCTTAACTATCATAAGGTAGGACATTTTGTTTCTAAATGCCCTTATGAGAAAAATGATAATTTTGATCAAGAAGAGGATGGTAAAAGGATGAATCCCCACTATTCCAAGAAGAATAAATTCTTTAAATAAATAGTGGCTTGTATATAACATAAGATAGTGATTCATTGGATGAGTGTTATAACTCAGATGATGATCATGATTGTGCCTTTATGGCTACGGGAAGTAAACCCCCATTCATGGCATTAGGATTAACTTATAAAGATCAAGAATAAGTTGAAGACTTAGATGAAGAAGAGGAAGGAGAAGTGGAACTAGAGTGTGAACTCATCTATGCTCTAGATGACATTGACACACTGAGAAAAGAAACTCAAATCATAAGAATCTTGGACAAAAATAAATTGAAAAACTATCAAAAAGTCCTAAAAGATTTTATCTGATGATAGTGATCCTAAAGACACAAGTTTAAGAGGATAAAATAATAGAATATGTAGTCAAAATTGAACTACAATCTAATTCTAATGAATTCTTCAAGTTAAAAATAGAAATAGTGGCTTTGAGAAAAGAATTTGATAAAGCTAAAGAACAAATAAAAAAGGTGTATAATTGAAAGGATTTTTAGTAATTCTTGATGAATGGATCAACTCTCAAAATCCATCAAAATAAATATCTAGTCTTGGTTATGAAAAGGGGAAAATTCCAATAACTAGTACATCTACAAAGTTATATGACAACTTCAAAGTAGAAGGATGATGAGCAAATAAAGAGAGATTGCAAGGATATAAAGATAGATACAAGCACTGATGATGTGAAGAAATCTAAAGGAGAAAAGAAGCCTCAAGAAAGGAAGATGTAGAACATAAAGGGAGCTGATGTAGATGGTTACACAAGAGTGAGAGACTTAAAAAAGCCAAATTTAAGAACTCCCCATATTTCATAAAGAAATGCTATGACTAGGTATTCCTCATTTTTATATGGTTATTTTTATAGATGTAATTAGTTTGGTCATAAGGCTAGAGAATGTAGAGTTATATCTAAAATTAAAGAAAAATTTTTAATAAGAAACTCATTTTCACCCTTGTCAGATAAAAATGTAATATGTTATACTTGCAATAATTTTGGTCACATAGCTAAACAATGTAGAACAAGCTTTGTAAGACCAAAGATACAAAGTAAAAATAAAGGCATGCATCCCAATGTGAACAAAGGTTCACAAGTCTCTAAAAAAGGGGAAAATAGGACATATAAGAAACTTAAGGATGTATGGAATGTGAAAGATCAAACTATGATGGAGAATGCTATAGAGGTTGGAGGATGTCAATATTTCTCAATGTCTTCTCATATTGAGAATGAAAAGACTAAGCTTAAAGTAAATTCCATGGTGTTGGTCAAGTATATTTTTGAAATGAATATAGATTCAAGTGAATATCTTGTTTTTGTTGAGTAACTTTCATGCATAGAACATCATTTATATGTGCCTAGTGATGAGATTCTAAACTACAAGGAAGATTTATTAGATGAAAAGGTATTTCATGAATATATGATGTCTCCATGTATTGTTAATCCAATCATAGAAGAAAAAGATAACATTGTAGTGCACGAGAATTTTAATTCTCTTAATCTTAAAAATAAGATGAAGAAACATAAGTACAATATGACCAAGGAAGAGAAGGAATATGGGGAGTTATGGGAAACTCCTAGTTTCACATTATTCCAAGACATTGTGAAGTAGGTTGTCTCTATCTATGATTCTTAAGAGACTCCTTTCAATGGAAAATCAAGTGATGTTGTGGTATTCTTTAGAGAATTATAGAAGGCAAGAAATGAGTGACCCCATTTGAAATTGGTGTGTCAAGATGAAAAAAGTGTTATGTATGTAGTGTCTATATGGACGTAATGAGTGTTTCCATGTGGCATAATGATGCATCTCATATATACGTTCCACATGTTTAGATGAAGAGAAATGAGCTTAGAAATTATTTATTTTAGCTCTTGGACATTACTGTGTTTCTAAATTAAACCCTAAGGGTTAAATCCATGGTATAAAAAACCAAGGTTCCCAAAAGTGTGGAAGCTCAAATCTTGGTGCAAAAGAGTGTGATGGTTATCTCCTAGTATGAAAGAAGTATCAGAGGTTGACATAAGGGTTCAAATACAAGAAACCCTTGACATTGTATATCTTGGGTTGTGAAATGATTTAGGTAACCAAACTTGGAGAACATGTGTAAAATGATGATATACAAGTGTTAAATGAAGTTATGGTGTTTTATAAGTAGTACCTTGGTGGAAAAGTATGAGAATTTAAAAATATATATCTTTGTTTGAAATATATCTCTTTGAAGTAACCTAGGAGAGTGTACAAGGTGTGAGAATTTCTTGCACAAAAGATATGTTATTGAAGGACCAAGCTTGGGAAGATGGAATATGGAGTTAGGGGGAGCTAACTCAGATAGCATGATTGTCTTAGGGAGCTATGCATGATGTGAAGGGGAACATATGTGAGATGCTTCAGTCATGTTGAAGATGTTTGATGTCTACTACAAATGAGAACTCAAAAAGGTTGTGATGATGACCTTATCAAACCAAGTCTGGTGCATTGAAAATATATTGAATCCTCATGCATAAACAAAGGGGATGATTTTTAATTGGTCAAGTCCTAGGATCAAAGTAGTTTGTACTTAAGTCTGAGAGAGAAGGCTAGTAAGCATCTATGGTGGTTCTTCATGGGGTATGGAGATCTAAAGATGATCAAGTGATGTAATAAGATAGAAATTATGAATGGTATATCCTATATTACATCACTATATCCTAGTTATATGGCATGAATCTATGGGGAGGATCATATAAGCTTTATTAAATCCCTAGAATAATAGAAAAGGGAACTTAGGTTGCATACTTTTGTAAATTTATAATGATTTTATGGTTGTAGATTATTGGACAAACTCATTTATCTGATAAAGGGGAAGGAACATTTGGATAAATAGTGAGAAAGAGTCCCTTTTCCATTGATGTCAAAGGGGGATAAAAAGTGAAAATACTCTCTAAAAATGTTTGGACAAAAATTATAAATGCTCTCTATAAATGTTTATCAAAGAAAGAACAAATCGTGTGTCTAAGTGGGGTTTAGGTAAAAGTGGCATTGCCTAAGGGGGATAATTTTTGGTATGAATAGATTCACTTCACACTCATCAAAATCTAATTCAAGAAATTTTAGAGATGGATTGAAACTTTATAAGATCAAAGAATTTAGTTTTCCATCAATCACAAAGGGGGAGATTATTGGCAATATGATTGCCATTGATGTCAAAAGGGAGATTATTGGCATTATGGATGTCATTGATGGTCAAGTTTGAATATGGAGATTAGAAGATATGCAAGGGATTCTATCATAGGTAAAGGATGAATGGAGTGATTGTGTGCATGAGTGGAATTAATTTGGTTATTTATTTTTTTCATCTAGTCATTTTGGGTCTAGTGGTAGAAAATTGGAATAGGTAGTTTGCTGGCATCACCATTTCCATGTGTGGATGATTCTAGGGGAGTTGGTCATATTTTTGTGATCAAATTAGTCCTTATTTTTTATGTGCCATATTTTAATTCATGCAATGAATAATAGTAGAATATGTGATGATGAAAAGTTGTCTACTCAGATAGAATTCACTAAGTTTCCATACTTAGCCAAATTTGTAAAAGGGTTCAAATAAAGCCAAGTAAGCATGTTGATTAGGTCACCATTAACACATATGGGGGTTATAGGATAAAATGATAATATGGGTTTGTTAATTTTTATTATTATTTTATATGTGTTGAATATTATGTCATGTAATGTATCACAACAAAAGATATGCATGTGTAAAGTTGGGCTACTAAACATTTTGATAGTGTTGTCCCATAGTCAAATTTACAGATGGAAAGAAAAGATGAGAAGGCATTTTGATGATGTCAAATATTTCATGTATTAGTTTATCTAGATTATATTGATATATGGATGGAATACCCTATGTGAGGGGATCTTATGTGATAAATTACAGGTCATGCAATGAAGTGCATCAAAAGTTATGTAAGAACAAAGTTGGCCTTCCAAATAGTT
The DNA here is from genome assembly GCA_037957365.1 of Torreya grandis. Taxonomy (NCBI): domain Eukaryota; kingdom Viridiplantae; phylum Streptophyta; class Pinopsida; order Cupressales; family Taxaceae; genus Torreya; species Torreya grandis. Next base: position 1,000,915 of record JARHVA010000838.1, on the reverse strand, counting down.
CTAAGCATAGCTAACTCTGTGACAAAAGAATATATGTGAGAATATTAATGGATTTATATATAAAACTTACAAAGGATTAAATAAGAGATGAACATATGAGTTTATTCATTATCATGCCTAGTTTATATGGTCCATATTTTAAAATAGGTGTATGAGTAAAGCAAAAGATATGAAGGTGAAAAGTTATCCTTCTATGCATATTGAGATGGCCCCCATACTTAGTCAAATCTGCACAAGGTAAAGTTTGAGAAACTTTGAAAGAGATCAACAAAGTACATTTGATCCAAGATGTTAAGATGAATCTATATGAGGATAAGTGGTTAAAGTTTAAATTTAAGTTGAGATAAAGTTTGATCTTATCAAAACATCTAAAAGTAAGCGTGTGATACTATAATCGAGATCTAATGGAGTGAGTGGACTCAATGGGATCAAGTTCTTGATATTTAATAAGATAGAGGTGAGTTATATAATGATCTAGTTTGACAATATCGATGGAGCATATTCATTCCAAAGACTTAGGAAGCAATGAGATGAGATTAAGAGATTAATGTTTAATGACTAGCAGAGGTAAAGTTTGTGAAATTTTGAATAGCTAATGGCATGTGGGAGATTAGATCAAAAGATCTAATGCATTAATTTTAAATTTGGAAAATTAAATCTCAAAAGCATAAAATGATATAATAGAGAGTGTGATCCTATTAGTTGAGTGTTAATTGTGGAACCCGATCCAATGTATGCATTTTAAAGTAAATAAATTTGACTAAGAACCATTAGATCATGGTGTAAAACACAATATCAATGGTCAATAGTTCAATATATGTTCATCCTAAACGTCAAATGGATGAACTTGTAGTTAAGATTTAAAATATGACACATAATGAAATTGATCACTGTAATTGATCAAATTTGTGTAATAAGGCATGTGCATCAAAACCAGATCCTAGTATATGCTAAAAATAGTAATGAGACTAAGAATCATGGTAGTGAGTCATGAGTTTAAGACACAAAAGAATTGTATTTAAATATAAAAACTAAAGTCCAATAGAACAAAGCATGATGTGTTAGCAAACAAGTGTGAACATAAATAATATATGAAACCCTATATCGAATACTTATATATGTCATCTAGGATATAAGAAATAGCTTCTAGTGTAGTTGAATTATGTCAAATAGAGAAATATAAGAGACACAAACCTAGAATAGAATAGAAGAGAATAAGTTGTAGAGAGAGATGAAATGTGTTGAATAAGAGATATATATAGACATAGAGACAAAGGGGAAGAGAAAAAGAGTAGAGAGAGATAATGTGTAGAGTATGAATAGTTACAGACCAAACATGTAATAGAGAATTGAAATTGGATTCATTTATGAATCTTTACTATAATTTGGAGTTGTAGTTCCATGATAAGATCTAATTGGTTGGTGCCATTAAATAAGCCGAGTTGGCTCTCATTTAGGGAGTTGGTTCTTCCTTAGAGTTGGTTATCTTAAATCATGGAATCTATTCTTCCTTAGAGTTGGTACTCTTAAACCAGGGGATTGGTGTCTCCTTAGGTTGGTGCCCTTATATGTGTAACCAATGAGGTTTTTATTATGAAGTTGGATTAGAATAGTATATTCTAGCATTTATTCTCGTCATGGTTTTTCCCATATTAGGTTTTCCATGTATACATATGGTGTTATGTGTTTTTGTGTGTGTGATCTCTATATATTATTTTTAATCTACATATCCTTTCTTGTTTGATTTAAAAATTATTAAAGCACTAAGTTAAATTAATCTACTGATTCAAACCCCATCTTAGTAGATAGTTGTGTTACAACATAATTTTTAGCCTAAATCACATCATATTTAATCGTTTCCTAAAAAACATGGAAGAACACAATGGGAAAACCATTAGGTCCAGATGTTTTATCCTTGTTCAAAAAATAATAGCTAATTTAACTTCATCTTTCGAGGCTAGAGCTATCAAGCATCATTTATCCTCTTGATTGATAAGTTCTATGATCTTAGATAATATTTATTATTACATCATAATATTAGGTATATGATTATATTATAAGAGCTTATTTGATAATTTAACACTTTACTTTTTGATTAAATCCTTGTACATGATAATTTTCTCATTAGGATCTATAATCTCCTTGATAAATTATGAGATCTATGTTTAAGAGTAGTGAGAAGAAAGAATGTTATGTTCTTATCTCCTTATTTAAGATATATATTTCTAAAATTTTACCTCCATAAAAGTTCTTCTCTTGATTTTGATGTGTGATATTCATATAACAACTATTTTTTCATTTTGTAAAGTTTGGTGGTAGTAGCCATTAATAGAAATCCTTGTCTCCAAATTTGATAATTCATCCCTTAAAACACATTTTTTGTAGGAAATAATTACCAAAAATTCCCTTATTCTAAATTCTAATTTTGAACTTAACATTCTTCATTTTAACTAATAAGTAGAACATGGTTTATCCATTCACATTAATATCCCACAAATCAAAGATTTTATCCTTAATATCATGATGCTTAAACCACATATGTTCCATCCAAAAAGGTGATCTCTCTTTTTTGTATTTATTATTTATGATTAAATCCAATGGATTATGATCAGAACCTACCCTTAAGAGAGGAAAGAAAATGAAATCCTTTTGATAGATTAAATCCACCTAAATAAAAAATATATCAAGTCTTACTTGAATTATATTTTTTCCCATTATACTATTTGTCCATGTAAATGTGGGGTTATCAAATACACATCAATAAGACCATAATATAATATGAATGATGTTATATCATCCATACTATCTTAAAAAAATTGATTACAACCTTCATTTTCTTCTAAAATTAATGGCATGTTGAAGTCACCAACAATTACCCATGAAAATACTTACAATTACTTTTAAAGAACCTTAGTTCATCCCAAAATGTTCTTTATTCCATAATATAACTAGGAGTGTACACATTCTAAAATATCTAGAGCATACTATCCTATATATTAGTGAAAATAATAGTTATGTGATGTTTATTTTTACTTAATAATTATCCAATAAAAAAATTGCTATTCCATCTGGTAATTAAGACTCTAAAATATCCCAAAGAATTAAAACATTATCCCTCAGCCTCTTTCCAAATTTAAGGTCTATTCACCATAAAATATCTCTCATCTAACTTAGATTCATATATACCAATCACAATAGGACTTGGTTCTTCTAAATTCCCTAAAAACCCTATGCTTATTACAATTATTAATGCCCCTAATATTCTAGGATAATATCTTCATTTATTTATTTTTATGTTGATATTTTCTCCCTATAAAATGGAGTGTGTCTTGAGTCCCACCTATTATTTAATATTCAATAACCCCTTTAAATATTTATTTTATGGGGTTCTACCTAGATTTGGGGGAGAACTAATAGTTTCCCCTTTTCCTCCTATTAGGGTTATCAATGATGAAGAACCAATACCTTTTCCTTTTAAAACCTAGTGCAAATATTTTACTTCTCGTTTCTTTTCCACTACTTCTAGTTTCTACGATTCTAGATCTCTTTGATAGGGTTTTCCGAATTGATTTCATTATTCATGGCTCTTAATATTATACTAATTGAGGTTTAATTATATCCATTTAGATATTGAATATGATAACTATTATCACACTAAATTTCACCCTTGAGAAGGTTGTTCAATCCTTATCACTTATATGATAGCATGGAGACACCTATAGGCTATGGGTGGCCTAATCAAAGAGATGAATCTCTATACATGTGTAGCTCCCTTGATGATTCAACTATAATCACTACTAAACCTATTACTTGTTGAGAAAAGGGAGATAAATGATTTAAAATAATTAAATTTGAGGTGATACACCAAAATTAACATGTTCCACTTATCCATACAATACTAAGAACATGAATAAGGACTAAAATTATTACACTAACTCAACATGAGTCTTCAAGCATCAGTATTTCAATATGAAGGTGAAGATATAGATAATAATCAAGAGGTCTCATATTAAATAATGATGAATCAATATCCACATTTAGCCAATGAAATAATTTGTATTACACTCCATATGATCTATTAAGATAAGTAACAACCTAAAAGTAGATAATGAGATAGGATAAAAATAGTGAGATATGACACTACTACTAATATTCATCAACTAATAATGAAGCATACATTAATTACAACATTCATAAGTAGGAAATTAAAATTTATTCACTTTAAAATGAAAAGTACAATTTTTTGTATTAGTATGGATTCACCATAATCAGGTTGAGGATCCAAAAAAATGCCAAACAAGGCAATAAATATATTAGAATGAAGAAAAGAGAGAAAAAAGTGTCAATAACCCATGATGGCTACCAAGGACTCACTAGGAAGTTACAAGAAAGAAATATAATGAGGAACAATCCAACAATGTCTTCATCAATATTTCTTAGCATAATTTGATGATGATAACCATCAAGGTGGTGAAAGAGATCTTGTCTTGCTTGATAACTCATCAATCCTTCTTGAAACTACCACTCAACTATTGATTAAAAAGTGACAAGTCATCTTCTTGGTTTATAAATGATTATCCTTGTATTGGACATTTATTTATATGTGGGAGTATTCTATACTAATGTTACAAAGTCTGTTAGAACCATTGGGATCTTTCAACACTTTCCTAACTGCCACTAGACCTCTTAGGTGTCTTAAAACTCTCGAATATTTCTTTTTATATCCTTTTAAATTAGTTAGAGAGTTAAAAAATAACATTTCACCCTCATATAAAGGCTTTATAAACATCAAAAAATGTATTCCCAAAGTCATAGGTGGTGTCAATATGTCCATCCTATTTCATTTGGTCAATATTCATGAAAACCCACCAAAACTTTTAGTTTTATGCCTATTTTGTAACCCTTTTAGCTCATATATGCTAGTTTATTGGATTATTTTGGTGCTACCAAGACTTTCATAGGTCATTTATTTCATTTCAAGACCTCACAATTATATTTTAATTCATTTACAAGGGTTCCACTTACATCAGGTTACCAAGATAGGTTTATGCGAGTTTTAGGGTCTTCACCTTGTTAATGATAATTCATAACTAATAAGTATTATCTATCATAAAAATTATAAAAATTGGAAGTTCATAGGGCCTAATAACACCCATAATACCATTTTTACCATGCACTTTCTCATGCAACTTCCAACTTGATGAATTAGGCCATCTTGATTATGAAAGCTTGTTTCAAGAGGTTGATATGAGGTTTTGAGCAAAATTAGTCATCAAAATGTTTTTTTTACCTATAAATTCATTTAATAGGTCTAAAAAACCTCCTATGGAGTTCTCTTCCACTTATTTAATCAAACTGACTCTTTAAATGGCTTAAGACTTGTAGTGACCTATATTGAGGGTTTATAGGTAGATTTGCCATTTTACCCTAAAGGTCTCTATTTTGGAGTCTCCTCCTCATTATAATATTTCAAATTAATTTGGGAACCTTATAAATTATTTTTAACATCTAAAATAATCCTTCAAATCTCAATCTTATCTCAAAATGCATATTCTTTTTAAACTCTACAAGCAAGCATATCGCTTCCTTTTAATTGTAATATCCTATCAAGGCATAAGAATGGACTTTATCTTGTTATTTTGTTATTCATAATTAATTTAATAAATTTATACATTATCCTCATGGTATATCAAAGATTTTAATACCATCAAACCTAAATATCAAACCAAAATATGACCCTTTCCCTCATATTGTTCATCCAAACTTGTAGGTATTCCTTGAGGCTTGTTTGTGAGATTAACATAAGATGATCACTTTAAAGTGTAAATGAGATTAAAATGGTATAAAGGAGAATGTTTTTTGGAATTTAATACATGAGGAGTTATAAATAGGCTTGAAATAATTTTTTTGACCTCAAACAACTTAGAAAGCTTTGTATACTACATTATTTCTATCAATCACAACTAGATCATTATTTTGCTACCTTCTTATCATTTGAATTATATAAAATAATATATTTAGGCTCATTATAAATATAAAATAGACATATTATATATTTTTTAATTTTATTAAGTCACCAAAATTCATGGAAACCTTTGTGTTTTGCTTTACACTGTCACCTCAATCCAAATATATAGATTTATGGTCTTGATTCACCATGAAGGCTTGGTTATCAATTTAAGAATATTTAAATAAGATATAAAACGTAATTTAATAACATTAATTCCCACACATGACCCATTTTATGTGTGGAATCCCTTTTTAACATTGAAAACCAAATTGTAATAGAAGTGGTATTAGCACAATCAACTGTTTTGAATGAATCTTTGCATTTCTTCATGAATTGGTTCTTTTACTTGAGAGATATCACATCATCATGAGAGGTATATGGGAGATAATTTTCTTAATATTATCATAATTATTTACACTTAAAATAATTTTCATATTCTCACCACTTATCACAAATCTATCATAGTTCACGCATACATATTGGAATCACTAAACATATGACTCTTCAATATTGCTACCTTTAACCCCTCCTCAAAGGTGACCATGAGTTTTTATAATATTTTTTTTTGATATATAATTATCTCATTTACCTAAAAATAATTATCCAAACCTCACTTTATGTGAATTATCTTCTAAATATGACTTATGCATACACTCACGACTACCTATCACATGTTGAGTCCTGCATTTGAACTAGCAAATGAATATAAATTTTAAGTGTAATAAAATTAATAAGAGATATAAAATGGTATGAATTAGGTTTTATATGACTTATTTTATCATTTAAACACTTTTCACTTCCATTCTCATGATTGCAAATGCCTCGATCTTCTCAAGAACCTAACTATCTCACTTAAAACAATAAAAAGAACTCATTCCTACCAATGCATGTGGATGCATGGTGTGTATAGTTGAATTTATTTATATTATTAGTTAATATACACCTTTAATTCAACTTTACATGATTCATATACTTACATCTATTTCAAAATTGAAATTATGAAGAGTTAATGAAGATTACGGGGTCTAGTAGGGTTTTAAGAGCACATATCTTGTTATTGATTATTAATAAAGAATAGATTCTCAAAATTATAAATAATAAATTTAATATCAATGTAATAAGTGCCTCCATCAACCCCTAGGATAATTTGATACAATTTAGTTTCATGTTCATGAACCAATGCTAATAAAACTACTTTATTGAGCTTGAAAGCAACTTGATGGAGAAATGGGATAGGTTTCCTACTTGTTTAGACCTGTAACACCTTCATGAGAATAAAATTTAATTTATTAAGGTAATAGTAACATTATTATTGAAATATATTGTAATTATCTTTCATTTGCTTCTCAAGCTTGGAAACCTTTTTGAAACTTTCATTTAAAAAGCATAAAACCTAAAAACTACATTATAACTACCAATGTTGACATGTTATAACCATTTTATGATAACTTACAAATTTAATATATCTATATTAGATTCATAATTATTTATTGTATTTAAAAATCATAATATTGATCTTGAATACACTTGACAATCCTTATGATATGTTGAGAAGGTTTGAAAATTCTTTGACAGGGTTAATACAATTACTCTGAAACAAAAAAGGCTTAATATCACATTTAATGCCTTGATTTATGGTCATGATATCCTAACAAACTATATTTGGACTAACCTATATCTTAATGACTCTTGAGAATGAAGTCTTGCATAGGAAAGGCTAGAAAAAAGCATAGAACCATAACCCCTTATTACTTTAATTTCTTCAAATTTACCTTAATCTTTCCAAAAACATGACATAAGACTCTAGTGAAGTGGAATAATGACAAGACTAGGAGTTTTGATTCGCTCTTCTTAATTAAACCTTGGAAGAGACCTTGAAATGTCCAAATACAATTGATAATACATCTTCTTATGAAAAACCTAACCTTTAGACCAAAATAAAACCTCTCAAAAGGCTATAAAATTTTTTAAGATCATGATGACCAAAGTTTTGAATGTTACTAACCAATGGAGGCTAATTTTCACTAATAACAACTTCTCCTCTTTTAGAGAGTGAAGACAATCAAATTTATATAAAACTTTCAGAGATATTAAGGAAATTCCTTGAAATTTTTCCCATGTAATTTTAGACCATTGAACATTCATATTAATTATTTTATCCCTATGGATGAAAAAATGATCCAAATTAATTCCTTCCAATGCAATTCCTACATATGTAGCTTCCTCATTTATAGGGTTTACCATTTGATCTTCCTAAGACACATAAGTAAAGCTTCCTACTTTGTTCACTAATTATATCTATTCCTTCTAAGGATTATTATACAAAATAACCTCTCTAGTCTTGACTACCCTAACATTATTATCATTAATACTAGTCATTAATTATAACACATTTATTTCTTCTTCTAGGATTGTCTCAATAACATAATTTTGTATTATAGTTACGAGTTTATTTTCCCAAATCCTTAATACATTTTGTCTATTATGAGTGGTTTTAGGGATGTTCCTTAAACCTTCCTTTTCTAATAGCATTTATGGATTCTTATAATCCTTTTTTTACCAAACGGTTTTATCATTTTTATCCATCTATCCCACATTATTCTTAGACCAAGAAGGGAAAAGCTTAGGAATATGACCCAACTTCTTGAATTTGGTGTACGTTAAGGATTAATTATCTAATTCAATCTACTAGTTACATTTCCCTTTATAAGAATGTATAAATATTGAAGATGGTAAATCTTGATTCACAAACACATCAATAAAAGATGTTGCATGAACAAATCTTGATTTTGCCTTTGTGTCACCATATAAAGCTATTAGATAGGTAAAATTTTTATCCATACTAATGTACAAATCTTCATCCAAAAATTAAATATGAAGTTGAAGATGAACCAGATTGGGAATAACATTTATGTCTTCCTTCTCTAGGTCAAATATATATTTTCATTTCCTCATAAATAGAATATATCAACCTATGAACCAAGGGGCTCTAACTAAGATTTGAGCATAGTCATCAAAATTATTGACATGGTTCAAAAATAAACCATTGGTCATGGTATAAATTTACATATGCCCCTTAAGAGTCAATTTTATTTTATCATAATACCTATAAACACCTATATTAGGCCTTGCTCCCATGAACTTTCCTACTAGAGCACACTCTAATATATAATAATATTTTTGAATCAATGAATCAAGAACATTAATATGAAATTCCTTATTATCTTTTGATATCAAAAGTTCCTCCTTTAGATGAATTTATTTTTAATCAAAAATTTTACCATTGAGTTTAAAATCCTAAGAGGACTTAGCTTGGGAAAATCCATTCAATTCTTTGAACTCACTTTATATATCCCCTCCACCTTATAAATGCCATTGGAAAGGTTACCCATTAAGTCCTAGTCAAGACACTTTTTTATTTAAGGTCCCACATGACTCCTGTGAACTTCCTTCTAAATAGACTCATCACCATCTCCCTTCTCCCTCTTTGAGTACTTATTAAAAGATCATTTTCCCACTCAAAAATCTTCTCCATCATCGATCATATAGTCATATGTTTCTTTCTTGGATAAAAAATTATACTTTTTATAAATGTTTTTAATGGGAATTGAAAATTTAATAATCTTAATTATGGATATTTGATCATGTCAAATTTTAGTTGTATAGTTATTTTCAATTCTTAATTCAAGTATATTTCCTTTAGAATGTTGTGGTGGACTCCAAAACCACATGAATCAGACATAAATGTTTCGGTAGAGGTAATTATCAACACAACAAGAACAATAATTTGTGAGGTACTTATAGAGGCCAATTATTTCATGTAAATATCGATGAAAACACTTTTTGTCAACTATTTAAATATGGAACCTAAGTATTTATTCATTTTGATGCTATTAGTCCAATTTTATATAGTGTACTTGATGTTTTACCTATCAGATCCTTAAATTTACATGGTAATAGAGTATTGAGGATAACACTTTGGAGACATCATCTTTATGGGCATGACACTCTAATTGAATCTTTTAAATATAAGCATACTCCTATCTAGTCTAATCTACACAATTCTTTATTAACTAAACAACCTAAAAATTTACTTAAAGTAATTTGAAAATTGCATCCCCATTTACTTATGCCACTTAATACCATAATTACCTCACCTAAGCCTAAAATACTCACTTCTTATATTAGAATAAATTCTAACAACACATCATAGCCATTGGTGACTAGGATGTTTAATACGTTTAAGGTGGAAGTGAATGATTTTTAAGGCACTCACTTGGTTAAACTTCCCATTGCATACATGGAGTACGAAATTGATAACAATGATCCAATGATATATTTAATTTTTTATGAAAATTATGATTAAACTATTATTTAATTTATGTTCATGGTTCATACTTGAACTTGCTAACATGGTGATGTTTTTTTAGGAATTTTATATGTTTTTAGTGGTTTTGTGATGTGTGGCAACATTTTTAGTTTATGTATAAAAATATATTAACATGTTTAAGTGATTATTATGGAAAATTCTCATGGAATTTAATTTTAGGAGTATTTAAATTTTATTTAACTATTGGCATAATTAATATTATTTTACATAATTATAATGTTTATATAAATGTATTCAAGTGAGTCAAGGCCCCCCACCCTTTAGAATTATTATTGGTCTATTATATTTAATTTGATATATTAGACTTTATTTAAAATCTAAATTTATAAAATATATAAGTCATAACGTTAACTAATTGACATTAAAAAGTCAATTATCATTTAACAACAACTAAATAAAGTTAGTTGTAACTAACTATCTCTAGAGGAGTTTGATTTATAAATAGATCAAAGAGACATTATAAAGGGATAAACATATACAAGTGAATATATATGTTTGAAGTTTGGAAGTTATCCATCCATCTTTTATTTTTTTTGAAAACATCTCTAATATCAAATAACTACTTTTAGATAGACCAAACAATATATTTTATGATAGTGAAGAAATCTACTTGTTTAACACATGCATATCCAAGTTTCCTATAAATTAATAAATTGATTATCTAAAGTTTATCATGATTCATATATTTTCATGATTGTAAATTTATAGTCATATGAGAATAAATCCATGTGCTTGACCTGAATAATAACAAATTCATCACATCTTGAAATATTTTAGTGATATTTTTATAGTAATTTGTCATCTTTTTAAAGACTATTTATACTAAAAGATTATGTTTCTCAATAAATTTTATTTCAATTTATTCAAATATTATTATTGTACTGAGACTCATGATTTTATACTTAATTTGTTTTTATCTTTTAGATTGGTTTAGTAGATTGTTTAATTTAGATACTTATTTGATCTGATAATTATAGTGGTACTCTGTTTAATATTTGACTTGCCCTTTATTTCCTAGAACTATTAAAAAAACCATTCTATGCATCTTTGGAATCAATTTTCATTCCTCATAATTGTATAAGTGAAATGGTACAATTCCATCTTATCCTTCATGATAGGCAAAAGGGTTGATTTGTTTATGTGACATTTTACATTATCAACATGTTGCAAGTAAATAATATGACACATAGTGGTTTTTGTAATAGATCAAGAGCTCCCACATTATCATATAAAACTACAAAGCCCAAAATTTCACCTAAATAAACCCATAAAACACTATTTATTTCATAAATACTAAGACTATATTATTCACATAACTAGGCTAAGTCCATATGCCATTGAGTTAAATTGATTCTACTTTATGGTTAAGGTTTCAAAAAATAATAAAATAATCAATTCAATATTGTAAATGTGATTACATAAAAAATTCCAATAATTGATAGTATTATTTCAAAATGCTTAAAATAAATATATCATTATTTTAATAATTTTAAATCACTTAGTACTTAATTAATATCACTCAAAAATAGAAAATTAATTTTATCTGTAATTAAAGTATTTAAACATCCTAATAATAGATTTGATATTTTTAAAGTTATTAATTAAATATGGTTTGATATGTGTTAAATAAATATCATTCGTTGAACATTAATGACACCATATTAAACCCTTAGGGAGGAATAATTGTTCCAACTTATAAAAGGTTTAACTATCGAAGTTAAATAAATAAATCCAAGCATTAAATCCAAAAATAAAAATAAAATTAATAAGTTAGTCAATTAATAAATAAATAGTTAGTTCAAAATTTAAAATAAAAGTCAAAATGTTTTTGCTCCACTTAAATTACTGACAAGTAATAAAATTACTAGAATTCATATACAAAATATTATTCACCACTAAGAATTACATAAAGCATTTAAAAATTATAAAGGAAAAAGAATTTATTTAATTATTAGATTAGGAGAGTTAGCGTGTGAAAATACACTTCATTTTTACATTAAACATTTAATTATTTACATTTCTAAGATCAAAAGGAAAATGATTAACTTACATTTAAAATATAAAGTTTAAATCAAAATTAATCTATTATTTCCATGTAATTTAATCAAAAATAAAATTAAATAACTTAAAATTTATACTCAAAGTCAAATGACATTTTTCCCACTTGCAAGTGGTCCCCCTTTCAAGAGGAGGAATAACTGAGAGCCATTCACTGAAATAGTTATATATATATATATATATATATATATATATATATATATATATATATATATATGTATGTATGTATGTATGTATGTATGTATGTATGTATGTATGTATGTATGTATGTATGTATATATGTATGTATGTATATATATATATATATATACACATACATACATACATACATACATACATACATATATATATATAAATATATATATATGTGTATATATATATACATATATATACATATATGTATATATACATATATATATATATATAATATATATATATATATAATATATATATATATGTATATATATATATATGTGTGTGTGTGTGTGTGTGTGTGTGTGTATACATATATATATATATATGTATATATATATATATATATATATATATATATATATATATATATGTGTGTGTATACATACACACACACACACACACACACACACACACATTTATCAATATATATTTTTTATATTTTTAAAATTATAACTATACAAATTGATTTATAAACTATGGAAAAGATGAAGAATAGTTGATTTATTCCTTTATTTCTAGTAATCAAATTTTAATAAAAATAAATTAAGAAAATATGAATTTGGTTCATAATTCTTTTGAATGTAAAATTAGAATATGTATTTATATAATTAATTTAGTCATGAAAATTTTCATATTAAGATACACATGAATATTTGAACCAATGTTTAACTAAATAAATATTTCAATTATTAACTATCTCATTGTTCATTCTTACTATTGATAAAATGAGCAAATATATTAATTATTTCATAAATATATATACTTTTATAGAAAAAGAAAGAATTAAAATTAATTTTCAACTTTCAAATATGGTTGTTAATAACTATTTGATTGAACAAATTATATTTCCAATAATAGTTTTCAAAATAATAACTTAATCTTTAATCTTCAACCTCTTTCAACATATTAGAATGCAAATTTTATTTAAAACCAATTCCTAACTTGTATGTAATAAAAATGACTTATTTTTCATAACATTAATCATAATATTAACTCAATTGAAATGAATTTATATATATAAATGTAGTTATTAATCATTTAATCAAATGGGTATAAACATTTTCATCAAGATATAGAAGAAAATATAGATTCCCAAATAACAAGGGTTAATATTTTATCTTATTTTCAACAAGTATGAAATACCTTAGAATGATAAATTAGGATAAAATATTTAATAACAAACACCATCAATATCACTCAATATAAAGAGTTATAATGAAATAAAATTCTACATCATTAAGGATACATTGCAAGTCAAAAGGAACCAATATAATCAACTTATGAGAAAATCTCTTTTAACTCCAAGATCCAAGCTCCAAACAAGATCTAAACCTAATAAGAGAAACTACAAAGTGGACTAAAAGAATATGATTTACCACCCATCCTATAGGTATCATTACACAGGATTCTCACTGAGTGAGATACATGCATAGCCTCCCCCAAGCCCAAGGGAAAGAGGCATGCCTCAACTCGTATGCACAATTCAGGAATCCTGAAAGGGCAATGGTTATATGTACTAATAATTAAGATAAAAATATATAAAACTAGTCACCATAAAAATATAAGGAACAAGGAAGTCACCAAAGAAGAAGAGAGGGTACTTGATTTATTTGTCACAAAAATTTAGTTTGAACACAAGGGCTTTCCGAGCCAAATAAAGAGTGCTTATCAAGCACTAATTTTCCCCCTCTAGATCTCCAACAATCCAACATTGACACAACATCAAAATAAGAATAAAATAAGGGAAATCATGGAAATAATAGAAAATTAAAAAACTTAAGAAAAAATTAAATATAAAGCCTCAAACTAATTGAAACATTTATTTATTTTCATTTAAAAAATATTCATTCAAGAGAAAAATAATAGAAGAGAGAGCATTCAAACATAAAAATTAATAATTAAAAGACCCACCTAAAATAAAAATAATTTGATTCTTCTAAAATCTTTTTTCCAAGTACACAAGTTGTCCAACAATCCCAAAATACATCCCCAACAATCCAAAATGCATCTCCAAAAATCCAAACACATCCCCTTTAAAAGACCAAAAGAAGATCCTTAATAAGAGAAGACAACAAAAACAATGACTAATAGGAGGCTGACACATGGACATCCTCATCCTAAGGATGTGAACTCCCTCCATAAATACTCTTAGAAACCTCATAAATATCCTTAAACACTCACATGTGTGTTTATTCCACTCAAATGCATAACACAAATTTTTGTACAGATAAAATAAGGGCTACTTCTCGAAATAGAAACCTGTGCCATAAATTAGGGATTTAATGTGACAAAAAATTGGTCAATGGTACATTAAAAACCCACCTAACCAATGGGTATATGTATGGGATAAAAAATAACATGTAAGAGAATGTTTTCTTGTCAAATATTCAAGCTAAAAAGTGGTTGAAAAGACAAATCCGAGATTGAACACATGGGTTGGGTTTGTGGGTCAACCCAATCCCTTAACAATGTTAAATAACATCATTGAGGGTTAACATAGGTTTAATGTGATTAAATTATAAGAGGTTTAGGTCAAAACACCAAAATTTAAAAATAATAAAGAAAAGGATTAAAAAAGACACAAAATAATACAATTAACAATTTGTAAAGTAGGAAAGATATAATATTAAAAGTTTAGGGTGAATTTAAGTGTGTATATGATCTATAAAGGCATGTTTGAGTCCCTCATAATCATTCTTTTGCTCTCTTAAAATATTCGTACTCAATAAAACATCAAATACATCTAAGAAAATAATCGATATGTAAATGATATGAATAATCATATACATATAATATAACTATCAATAAAATTATGTGATAGAGCTAAATCATAATATTTGGTTAGTCAACTACAAGGCATAAAATAAATTATCATATTATTAAATATCAATATCTAAATAAAACATACATCTGCTCAAGACAATCATACTAAGTAATCAACATCTAATGAACTAAATAACCAAGGGACATGGTGATAATATCATATCCATCGAGTCCACATAATATAATAAAATATATAATATGAAAACTAATATAATAAATATAATATCAAGTATATCATGTCAAAGTTTTATAGATATCTAAAGGATCACCACATATGAAAATCTATCAAGATGATTAGGTTTTAGATTTTTAACACAAGGGGTATTACATTCTCCCCTATTTATAAGAACATCATCCTTGATGCATGACTCAAACCAACAAGTGAAACAACAATTATAAATTTTATTTTGAATAATAATTTTTAATGTCTTTATGATACTGAAATTATTCACCAAGTTTTCTCTTATTCAATTTTTATAATTATACATATTTTTTAATATACTAAAATTTTATTATCTTATAGTAATTAATGTTTTTAAATTATTAATTAGGATTAATTTTCTTTAGTTAGTGTTCATATTATCATTTTGTCATACTATCATTCTCTCTATCCCAAACCAATTGAAGCCAAAGATATTTTGTCATTATATAATCTTGATCAGTGATATGTACAACAATGATACTATCTTGTCATAAATCAAAGTGACAAATCTAGGCACCATTCTATGGTGAAAGTATAATGTGATGTCATAAGAATAACCCATGACATAACCATGTAGAGTAATGTTAAGCCACACTTAATCATGCTAAGTTATTCTACCACATTGAATTATACTTAAATCAATCACCACATACCAAACCATCTACTTAGGCCTCCCAATGAGAACCATTTTTCCAAGCCAAGACTAACTAACTAACTAACTCTGTGTGTGTGTGTGTGTGTGTGTGTGTGTGTGTGTGTGTGTGTGTGTGTGTGTGTGTGTGTGTGTGTGTGTGTGTGTGTGTGTGTGTGTGTGTGTGTGTGTGTGTGTGTATCTGTGTGTGTGTGTGTGTGTATGTATATATAACCACCATGTCTTATGGGGTGGGAAGGATGGTATCATGAACCTATATGATAGGTTCTTATATCGACCCGCTAGCTATATTCCAAGCTACTTCTCCTTCCCCACACTACAACATAGACATAACCATTATGCACATACAAATACATGTGAAACCAATACCAATAATCATCAAGGAAATTTAAATAAATAAATCAACCAAATAAAAGAAAAATCAATAAAATGAGAGAAAGTGTCCCCAAAAGGAAAACACAATTGTAAAAAGAAATAAACACAATTACCAAAATTTAAAATTCAACCGATCACGTAAGATAAAAACTAATAAAAATGAGATGAATTAGTCTCAAATAAAAAAATAAAATAAACTAAGAAATCTAAACTATAAATTTTAATAATAATTTCCATTATCAATAAATTAATTAAAATATTTGAATATAAGAAAAAAATTACTAGTTTAAAGTTAAATTATATGTTTAAATAAATTAAAATTAAATTTAGGAAAACATAGGCAATGATAGATCATGTTACGAACACTATGTGTCTTTACAAGTCATCCAAGGGGTGAAAGGATAAAAATCATCTTAATTACCTCCCATAGGTAAGAGGCATACAAATTACCTCCCATAGGTATGAGGCATCCCAACTACCTCCTAGAGGTTCAAGGAATCTCAATTACCTACCATAGGTATGAGGAACATTGTTTATTATCTCCTAGAGGTGAGTAAAATATTTGTAATTTATGTCTAATAAGTAATTCAACAAGTGTATATCATCATATGTAATAGTGTCACAATACAAATCAGCTAAACAACTCCCGTACACAACATCCTAGAGCTATAAAGGTACTAAAAGCAATCATATTATCTCACATCCCTGACTATCATGTAACCAATTTGATGTCAATTGGAATAATTCATAAGAATAACCCTATTGAAACATCACTCAATAAAGTGAAATTTTTTTATATGTCTAAGTGTTGTCCACTGAATATTGTCCTCTATTGAAAATACCAAAATTAGAATTATGATCCAAGCAATCATCACCAAGAAAATAATTATTCATCAACTATAATACTCATCAAGCCAAATCCTATAATATTTTATCTTCACCATTCCTAACCAAGGTGTAGTAAGATGAATAAGATAGGGTTGTACAAACCCTAAAATGTGCATCTAATATGTTATTTCATGCTACTTAACACAACATATTATTATTGATCATCTCAAAATACATACTATATTTCTTGTTTGTTGTGAAATACAACACCAATATAATAATTTCCACAATTCCCATACTAACATCACTTCCTCAACATGCCCATGTCGAAACCAAGATCTGTGTAGCTAGATAATCAACGTAGTCTTTTATAATCTTTGATTATCTATGAATTAACCACTGACTATGGGGTATATATAAAAATAGGTAACAAGTTATTATATGATTCAATGTTTATATTTTTAATCTTTTAAAAGTTTATTTAGTAAGCTGGCCTTATTAAACATATCATTAAGTAAGAAATGTTATTAACAAGTCCATATTATGAGACAATATTAATATTTAGGTTGGGGTGTGTGAACTAAGCCAAGCTCTAAAATTTCCATTACAAAGGGAATCATAATTACTTAGTCTCAATCAATATTAATAAATTTATGAGCCATTATTAAGTGTTATAAAATATGTCAACATAAGCCAACATAGGTTTACTCAATACATTTCAAAGGACTAGTGATGACTCCATAAGTCATAAGTTCTACTTGGAATAACATTTATACATATCATTAATATAATTAAAAGTTTCAAAACATAATTTCATTGAAAAAATTAAGAAGTTAACAACTAAGAACTAAGAATAAGCACCTAGTATCTTATTAAAACATTGAGTTCTTCACACTTCTAAAAAATAGAATTAGGCTATCCATTTAGTAACATTCCATCAAATTTATAAATATATAATATAACTATTATCACAATTTTTATCTTAATAGAATAGGGTTATTTAATATATCATAATAGACTAATTTGTATGTGGGTTTGAGATTATATAAAAAAAATGAATCATTTTAATAAATATACCAACACTTCAAAACTCATCTGATTTATAAATGTGTAATAATAATATTGTATATCTCATAAAATTGTATATACCAACAAATAAGCATTATATTCATTATTTATTACCCCCTCACAATAAAATAAAATTATTGTCTCTATACAATTCTAATAATATCATAATTTTACACTAACTAATTTAATAGAGAATTCATTCTTATTACATGTATCCACACATATAAAATGTTATTGATCATAAAATATCCATAAATCATGTTAATGAAAGGTAATTTTCTAATCTCTAACCTCAACATTCATGATGGGGTTGATAATTTAAATCTAAATATGTGCACTTTTAATTCTTAACCAAAGGTAAATAGATAGTTTTAAGGTTATCAACCAAATGAAGGCACATCTAAGAAAATTTATAACATTTCATATATTCTCATCATAGTAAATAATTGTAAAATATCCGTATGAAAATGCATTAGAAAATAGTGTAGCTAAATTTTATTGAAAATAAAACTTCTACTTCATCTTTAGAGCAAGGTTAATCATATATAATATAATACTAAGAAAGTGCATTATGATAAAGATATCTTAAAAGTAGTATATAGGAAAATCAGTCATAACATCATTAATATACGATCCTACATAAATAGATATATTATACAATACTTTAATTTGGAGTATAGACATACCTACAAAATTCTCATTTCAAAAAATTCAAAGAAGTTTTACCCAAACACCAACAAGGTCACATAACTCAAATTAACATCTGAGTTCTATTTAAGTGTAAATGGATAAGAAATAGTGTAAGACTAAAAATAATTCAAATTTTCATCTATAATAAGCCTAAAACAAAATACAATTCTAATATTTAATATAATAATATCTAACAATTATGACTAATTATTTAATTTGCTTAACTATCTTACTTACATCCTTATATATTAGCATTATTTAATACAATCACTCCCTTTGTAATTTTATTCAATCAAACATCATTCCATTCTACATATAATATCACTCAACATAATTATTGAGAATAATGATATTATATTATCATCATCATGAGATTACACACACACACACACACACACACACACACACACACACACACACACACACACACACACACACACACACACACACACACACACATTGTTTAATTTGATTAATTATCTTACTTAAATCCTTATATATTATCATTATTTACTAAAATCACTCCCTTCATAATTTTATTCAATCAAACATCATTCCATTATACATATAATATCACTCAACATAATTATTAAGAATAATGATATTATATTATCATCATCATGATATATATATATATATATATATATATATATATATATATATAAGCTATCATTCCATCAAATTTATAAATATATAATATAACTATTATCACAATTTTTATCTTAATAGAATAGGGTTATTTAATATATCATAATAGACTAATTTGTATGTGGGTTTGAGATTATATCAAAAAAATGAATCATTTTAATAAATATACCAACACTTCAAAACTCATCTGATTTATAAATGTGTAATAATAATATTGTATATCTCATAAAATTGTATATACCAACAAATAAGCATTATATTCATTATTTATTACCCCCTCACAATAAAATAAAATTATTGTCTCTATACAATTCTAATAATATCATAATTTTACACTAACTAATTTAATAGAGAATTCATTCTTATTACATGTATCCACACATATAAAATGTTATTGATCATAAAATATCCATAAATCATGTTAATGAAAGGTAATTTTCTAATCTCTAACCTCAACATTCATGATGGGGTTGATAATTTAAATCTAAATATGTGCACTTTTAATTCTTAACCAAAGGTAAATAGATAGTTTTAAGGTTATCAACCAAATGAAGGCACATCTAAGAAAATTTATAACATTTCATATATTCTCATCATAGTAAATAATTGTAAAATATCCGTATGAAAATGCATTAGAAAATAGTGTAGCTAAATTTTATTGAAAATAAAACTTCTACTTCATCTTTAGAGCAAGGTTAATCATATATAATATAATACTAAGAAAGTGCATTATGATAAAGGTATCTTAAAAGTAGTATATAGGAAAATCAGTCATAACATCATTAATATACGATCCTACATAAATAGATATATTATACAATACTTTAATTTGGAGTATAGACATACCTACAAAATTCTCATTTCAAAAAATTCAAAGAAGTTTTACCCAAACACCAACAAGGTCACATAACTCAAATTAACATCTGAGTTCTATTTAAGTGTAAATGGATAAGAAATAGTGTAAGACTAAAAATAATTCAAATTTTCATCTATAATAAGCCTAAAACAAAATACAATTCTAATATTTAATATAATAATATCTAACAATTATGACTAATTATTTAATTTGCTTAACTATCTTACTTACATCCTTATATATTAGCATTATTTAATACAATCACTCCCTTTGTAATTTTATTCAATCAAACATCATTCCATTCTACATATAATATCACTCAACATAATTATTGAGAATAATGATATTATATTATCATCATCATGAGATTACACACACACACACACACACACACACACACACACACACACATTGTTTAATTTGCTTAATTATCTTACTTAAATCCTTATATATTATCATTATTTACTAAAATCACTCCCTTCATAATTTTATTCAATCAAACATCATTCCATTATACATATAATATCACTCAACATAATTATTAAGAATAATGATATTATATTATCATCATCATGATATATATATATATATATATATATATATATATATATATATATATATATATATTTAAGCTATCATTGCATCAAATTTATAAATATATAATATAACTATTATCACATTTTTTATCTTAATAGAATAGGGTTATTTAATATATCATAATAGACTAATTTGTATGTGGGTTTGAGATTATATCAAAAAAATGAATCATTTTAATAAATATACCAACACTTCAAAACTCATCTGATTTATAAATGTGTAATAATAATATTGTATATCTCATAAAATTGTATATACCAACAAATAAGCATTATATTCATTATTTATTACCCCCTCACAATAAAATAAAATTAATGTCTCTATACAATTCTAATAATATCATAATTTTACACTAACTAATTTAATAGAGAATTCATTCTTATTACATGTATCCACATATATAAAATGTTATTGATCATAAAATATCCATAAATCATGTTAATGAAAGGTAATTTTCTAATCTCTAACCTCAACATTCATGATGGGGTTGATAATTTAAATCTAAATATGTGCACTTTTAATTCTTAACCAAAGGTAAATAGATAGTTTTAAGGTTATCAACCAAATGAAGGCACATCTAATAAAATTTATAACATTTCATATATTCTCATCATAGTAAATAATTGTAAAATATCCGTATGAAAATGCATTAGAAAATAGTGTAGCTAAATTTTATTGAAAATAAAACTTCTACTTCATCTTTAGAGCAAGGTTAATCATATATAATATAATACTAAGAAAGTGCATTATGATAAAGATATCTTAAAAGTAGTATATAGGAAAATCAGTCATAACATCATTAATATACGATCCTACATAAATAGATATATTATACAATACTTTAATTTGGAGTATAGACATACCTACAAAATTCTCATTTCAAAAAATTCAAAGAAGTTTTACCCAAACACCAACAAGGTCACATAACTCAAATTAACATCTGAGTTCTATTTAAGTGTAAATGGATAAGAAATAGTGTAAGACTAAAAATAATTCAAATTTTCATCTATAATAAGCCTAAAACAAAATACAATTCTAATATTTAATATAATAATATCTAACAATTATGACTAATTATTTAATTTGCTTAACTATCTTACTTACATCCTTATATATTAGCATTATTTAATACAATCACTCCCTTTGTAATTTTATTCAATCAAACATCATTCCATTCTACATATAATATAACTCAACATAATTATTGAGAATAATGATATTATATTATCATCATCATGAGATCACACACACACACACACACACACACACACACACACATTGTTTAATTTGCTTAATTATCTTACTTAAATCCTTATATATTATCATTATTTACTAAAATCACTCCCTTCATAATTTTATTCAATCAAACATCATTCCATTATACATATAATATCACTCAACATAATTATTAAGAATAATGATATTATATTATCATCATCATGATATATATATATATATATATATATATATATATATATATATATATATATATATATATATATGTATATATATATATATATGTGTATATATATAAGCTATCATTCCATCAAATTTATAAATATATAATATAACTATTATCACAATTTTTATCTTAATAGAATAGGGTTATTTAATATATCATAATAGACTAATTTGTATGTGGGTTTGAGATTATATCAAAAAAATGAATCATTTTAATAAATATACCAACACTTCAAAACTCATCTGATTTATAAATGTGTAATAATAATATTGTATATCTCATAAAATTGTATATACCAACAAATAAGCATTATATTCATTATTTATTACCCCCTCACAATAAAATAAAATTAATGTCTCTATACAATTCTAATAATATCATAATTTTACACTAACTAATTTAATAGAGAATTCATTCTTATTACATGTATCCACATATATAAAATGTTATTGATCATAAAATATCCATAAATCATGTTAATGAAAGGTAATTTTCTAATCTCTAACCTTAACATTCATGATGGGGTTGATAATTTAAATCTAAATATGTGCACTTTTAATT
>JARHVA010000838.1:970000-972500 GCA_037957365.1 Torreya grandis | reverse complement strand
ATATGAGGATGACACATGGCCATCCTCATCCCATGTATGTGACCTCCCTCCATAAATTCTCTTTCAAATATCATAAATATCCTTACACACTCACATGTTTTTTTCTTCCACTCAAATGCATAACATAACTTTCTGAACAAATAAAATAAGGGTTACTTATGGATATAAAAAATTTGGCCATAAATGAGGTCTTTTATGTGACCAAAAAGTGGTCAATAATACTTTAAAAACACACCTACCCAATTGGTATATGTACGGACTCAAAAATAACATATAAGAGAAGCATTTATTGTCAAACACTCAATCTAAAAAGGGGTTGAGAATACAACTCCAAGATTGAACACATGGGTTGGGTTTGTGGGTGAACCCAAACCCTTAGAAAGGTTAAATAACCTCATTGAGGGTTAATATATGTTTAGGATGATTAAATTAGAAGAGAGGTTTATGTCAAAACATCAAAATTTAAAAATAATAAAGATAACTTAAAAAACATAAAATAATACAAATAAGAATTCGTAAAGCATGAAGGGTATATGATTAAAGGTTTAGGGTAAATTTAAGTGTACATATGATCCATTAATGCATTTCTGAGTCTCTCAAAATACTACCTTTGGTCTCCTATAATCTACACACTTAATACAACATCAAATACATCCAAGAAAATAATCGATATCTAAATGATATGAATAAGCATGTACATATAATATAACTATCAATACAAGTATGTCACAAAAGTGATTTATGATATTTGGTTATCAAACTATAAGGCACAAAATAAATAGTCTTGTTATTTAAAACTAAAATCTAAATAAAACCTACATATAATCAAGACAATCACAATAAGTAATCACAGTTTAATAAACCACCTAATCAAGTTACATGGTAATAATGTCATATCCATTGAGTCCAAGAATATAAAAATATATATAATATAATCAAGATAATATAAAGTATCTCACATCAATTTTTATACATATCTAAAGGGTCACCACATATGATAATGTATCAATATAACTATGGTTTATAGGTTCAACACAAGGGGTATTAAAAATACACATAAGTGAGGTGAATTTGTCATATCAATCATAGAGCATAAAACCCTATAGTACACCTTGCATCTTAAGGAAACCAATATAACACACCCCTATTTAATCATAGTGGAATTTTCAAGAAATAAAGTGTAATAATGATCTTGATTCATAGTACCACTACATATCCCTTTAATTATTTTTATAGTTCTTGTCTCAATGATGCATTGTAAAATTTATAGTTAAGTACTTTGTCTTTATTATTTCTATTTTTATAATCTTTATAAATTTAACATAGTTAAAAATTAGTTTGTGTAATTTATTTATTATCCATGGAATTATGTTTTTACTCTATTAATATTATATAATTAGGATCTATCTTATTTCCCAATTTTGGATAAAATAAAATATCATGATAGATATCATGCATCTTCCAGTTTTTGATGTCACATTGAATATCATACATCTTCCCTGATTATTTTTATATCAATTTAAAATAATTATTATATTATCATTTATTCAATATGTTCCTGTTTCTAACATCCATCTATACATGCCACTATATATGCTTGGTTCTACATGTATCATACATTACTATTTTGCTCAAATTATCAGTATGATACCATGAAATCCAATGTTATCATTATTACTCCAGATTTAAATATTTATATAACAAAATTGTTATAAATTTTTATTTTTATCTAAGTTATTATTAATATTCACAACTAACCTCAAAGCTAGGCGGGTGGGCTAGGAGGGCATATATAGTGGCTTGTCTTATAAACTAAGTTACAATAATATACTACGTAGACATAACATAATACTAATTTCATAATTAATTAATACATACTAATTTTTACCTATAAATTTTATTTAGATATCACTAATCCATTTGGACAATACAACATGTTTTGGTTATATAAGATAGTTTGATTTCATCTCAAGAGTTAAAAATCGCATTTTAAAGTTCTCAGATTTATACTCTATCTATAAAACAATTTTCAAATTTAGACACAATATTAATGTATATATTTTTTTTTATAAAATTAGGATCATCATGCATGAAATTTTCTATACGTTATTACTTAGATATTTAGCTTATATTACTCAATTATTGAAAAAAAAACTTATATATTAGATTGAGGGTATGTGTTCAACACATTATCACTTTATTTGTATTTTTATTGGTCTTCAAAGAATAAATGGTAATTCATGTTATTATATATGTTTTATTAGACTCATATAATAATATTTTTGTGTTATAATGAATCTTATTCAATTTATAATGGTTGATTCAACATTTTACTCTATTTTTACACTAAAATAATCTATTAGACTTCCTACAGGGATTCTAAAATACTATATTGCATTGATTTGTATGATAATGGAATAAATTTAATATTATGTAATTAATCACATTATCCTACCAATGAATATTGAGGCATCATAGTCCAATTCAATTATTTCAATAA